>PVIH01000468.1:97327-126609 GCA_004025045.1 Sigmodon hispidus
CCTGCCCCCTCCCTGCCCCCTCCCTGCCCCCAGAGACACCTACAGTGCTTATTTCACTGTAGTGGGCACCAAGCCTGGGGCATGTATGTTGGCACACCTATTGGTCAAAGTTGACAGTCACATTTGGTGAGGAATAAAGATGCCATTGAGTTTTAAAGAGCATGGCTCTGCCAGGTAAGGGCAGGGGTTCTGCCCCAGAAAAATCCTAAGCATATGCCAAATGCATAAACAGAAATTCTGGAATAAGTTCCCAGGTCTTACTGCCTCAGAGTTGGATTTCCAGTCCTGCTATAGCTACTAGGTGGTATCCCAAGGCCCACAGGTTAAAGGCCTGTGAACTGGAAATAAATGAAACCATGAACTACTGGTTTACCCTTCACGTGAGCACAAACATTTCAAATGATGCTTCACACTCCATGTTGGTCAGAGCCCCTCTCTCATCTCTCTCTGACAAGCTCAGCTATGACTCTTCAAGACTGAACAAGGCATATAAAAAAGACAGCGCAGTTCAAAGGAAAGGGATCGACATGAGAATTCAGAGCAAATCACTTTCTATAAAATAATAAATTTACTGCAAGGAACAGTGCTTTAGAATGTCTGTATGACATGATCATAACAGCATGTAAAGGACAAGATTCTCCACCAGACACAGGTAAGACATGCAAACAAGCTGAGAAGGATTGGGACAGCCAGATAATGAGTAAGCGGTCTTAAAAACTGAAATTTACCATACAGTAGAAAATTTCTGAAACTCCTGCCCAAATTAGGGGAAAGCAGGTAAGACTTAAATGGTTGCAGAAAGCTGAGAGAAAAGGCAGGGAAGAACAAAATTCCATATAAAATAATCCTAGAAAAATAATAAGTAACACCAAAAACAGAAATTAACATGAAGTGGGGTCTTATGTGAAATTTTATTTGTAATATTGTAATATTTTGCTAAATAAAAATAAAATTTAATAAAAAGATTTTGGGTATATGGCGTCTTTCTTCACTTTTGCTGTCTCATAAGTCTTGACATGTTCATCTACAATGGAGGAAAATGCAGGAAACACTTGACTTCTCAAAGGTTATCAAGTCTTTAAATTTTATTTATTATTTGTGTGTGCGGCATGGGGTGGAGGCTATGCCACAGCACACACATGGAAGGCAGAAGACAATTTTGAGGGTCATCTCTCCCCTTCCACCTTGATATGGGCTATGGGGGTCCCATTCAGGTCACATCAAGCCCCTTTACTCACCCATCCACCTTTAAGTCCCAGGTTACTAACTATGGCAAGGAAATGATTTCCACTCTGCCCGGTGTGGTGGCTCACATCTGGTAACACCAAACACTAAGGGAACCCAGATAGGAGGCTTGTTGTGAGTTGCTATGTCAAGACAAATTTTAAAGAGAACAGAAGGAAATAAATATGCTAGAATTCCAGCAATATACCATTATGCTGTACTAACAATGAAAAAATTACTCGATATTGTATTGTGAGTATCAGTGAAAGATTAAAAGATTTTTTGATTTACAATTTCAAGGGACTGTCTCCTGGAACAATCCCAGATACTGTGTGCGTGTATGTATATATGTATTGTTTTAGCATCATATTCCTATAGAATGTGACATCAATTCAGGATTCCCACATCTCTGTATCCTAATGACAAACAAGCAAACAAATATAAAAGTTAAGCTTCTTTTCGGTGAGGTACATGTCTGTAATACCAGAACTAGGGTGTCTGAGGCAAGAGGATTATAATTTCAATATAATTTCACCTCCAGAAAACTCTTGACTTGCTATGGTTATACAAACTGAAGTGAGTATGTCCTTATGGAGTTTGGTTCTCTGAGGTTTATGACAGAATGGCATCTTCTCATTGTCTTTTGTTTCAACATGTATGTTAACAGTTATTTGCTAATAGCTGCTCTAGCAAAGCAGGCTGATTATAAAAATACTTCTACTTAGAAATATCCCTTGATTTCAATATTTTTCAGTTTTAGTACACTATAAAGTATGTCATTTAGAATCCCTAAAGGCACTTCCAAATATATGAATTGAGACCAGAAATATCAAGACCATAATGCTAAGTAATATAAAAATTATTAACATTTTTGTGTTTTGGTAATGGAATTAAAAGATGTTCAAGTATGCATATCCCCCAAATTACAAAATGTGTGCTAAACTGAAACTGATTTTTGAAGCATCTTGGTCTGTTTTGCTATGTAGTGTCACTTTCTTAAGCTTTTTAATTATTGTACAGGTAAAGAATGTAGGTCCTAGACTGGAGAGATGGCTCAGCAGTTAAGAACACTTCCTACTCTTGAACAGATTTCAAATTCTGATGTCATTACTCACGTAAGGCAGCATTCAACTACTGCCCATTCTCCAGCTCCAGGGGATTCAGCATCCTTTTCTGAACTTTGTCGATTCCTGCATCAACATTTACTCATGCCTCACATATAAGCACATAATTATAAACAATAAACCATTAAAAAGAAATGTGGATTCTAGGGGTCATATATGTCTAGGGCATTCTGGAAAACAAGTGTCCCCTTACATATATGTCTTTAATCAGAAAAAATAAAGACCGAAGTCTGAAATAATTTTAAAAAGAAAAAATAAGAGTCATGCACAGACAAGTGATCTACAGGACCCCTGAGTTGTAACAGAGATGGCTAAATTGGTTTTCTTGGTGGCTTCATCAATATTTTTCTATATGATATTTATAAGCTTTCTAGAGAATTTTATCTTCTCTTGTTTGATCTGACTATGCTTCAAGCAATGTAAGCCTAAGATTACCCTCCCTCATATGGGAACTGGGAAGAATCCACAGGTTCTAGTGATCATACATAGCCAGGACTCCTCCATCAACATCATTTGATTTAAGATACTGGATCACAAAGAAACACTGGAAATGTGCAAAATATCTGTTGGTTGACAGATACAGATATCATCACTAATGGACACTCAGAATGGTGCATTTTCCCAGCACTAACTTGTTTCCCTAACATACACACCAATCAGCATCAAGTAAAGCACACTGAAAGAAAACAAAGTATTATAGATCTGTTGGCATAAGAAATAAGCAAACATAACTTACAGAAGAAATGAAGTGGTACCTGAGATAGACAGGACAGACAGAAGGAGAGTGAGGTCCAAGAGAGAGGTGATATTTCACAGAGAAGCTAAAAGTGGAAACAGAAGCATCTCACTCCAACATTGGACCAGGAACTCGACAGTCCCAGATCACAGAGGTAACTAATAATTCTCAAGGAATGAACGAACAAACTCCACAGGCAGGTCTGTGAAAATTGGGAGAATTCCACAAATCCTTCTATGGCAGGATGTCTCTTGCTCCTCAGAGCCTCATTTCAGGCTGGCATGTAATCATTTTTCTAATGCTCCCTGAGTTCTCACTGGCAGCTCTGCCCTTCACTGTAAATGCCTGGCTCTAGTGCTCAGCCTTGCTCAGAAGCATTCATGATTCACTTACTCCCTTTTCATTGCTTTTTGAGCCTTGTCCCCAGGGAGCTCTACTCTGGGATGGACAGGGTTTTCTTGCTCATCTTGAAATATCGTTATGTATCAGCAGGCAGGCTTCACCTTCAGTGGGTTGGGCTGACCTTATGTGGATTAAAAAGAAAAAAAATGAAAGCATGTTCCATGCACTTGATTCCTTTCTCCGTGAGAAAGCAGTGACATCCAGGAATGCCTCGGAAGTGGTTTCCTAATGAGAGGTTCCACTTCGCTTTGTGCACAGAGAAACTGGCTAAGCCCAGAGACTAGACAACGAAGCCATTGTGAGATCCACCACTGTTTGGGTCCTTCACCTTAACAGAGCTACTGACTCACAAATTTTCTACCTGTAAACCAGGAACAACTACACTTACAGCTCCTGATAACTACAAGGATTAAATGAATAATGCTAAACAATTTGAGAAATCTGTTAACCTTGTATATACATAAATACCACTGGATGTGGTAGCATGTACTTTAATGCCAGCTTGCAGGCTTATACATAGCAAATTCCTACCTTTAAAAAAAAAAGAAAAAATCTACATAAATAAAATCAAAACATTTCAGCCAACACGGAAGTCACTTTTGCTGCCACAGTGAGAACCGCCTAAGATACTAACTTCTTTTAAATAAATATCACCTCCTCCACTGCCAGAGAACAAGGGATGGCAGCTTGGTGCCATCAGGATAAATTCTGTTCTCTCCCTCAGGAACTTGGAAGCAGAACACAGAACATGATTCATTTAGCTGTAGGAAGGTGGGCTGGGAAGTCATAAAATGAGACATGAGGGCACTGTCACAAACAGATGGGTGAGCTGGATGGTGGCAGGTAGAAAGATAGGAGAGCAGTGCAGAAACAGAGAGAAGATGACACAGGCAGGGAGCCCAGAGAGCCCACACCTCCACAACCAAGTCCATAAGAAGCACACTTCTGCCTTAAGCTTTTTGAAGATCAATGAAGAAACAAATCCTGAGACAGACACTGAAAGAAAGCTTGAATCTCATGTAGGAACCGGGAGAGAGGTGTTGTGAAAAGGAAGCAAGAAAGGAAGAGGAAGAGAAAGAGCCACACCATAAAAAGATGAATTCAACTTTGCCATGACAGACAGACAGACATATCACTGTTGCCTCAGGGACCTTGAAAGAAGAAATCATTGTGAAGGGAAGGAAAGTGGGACATTTGAGACTGTACCGAGGACCAAATCTTTGAGCCATGGTAAAAACCCGGCAGTTCTGCAATCCAAATGCATTACGTATTCCTCTGCTTGCCACCATTGCTCGCCATGAGCAAACCTTAGGCTTAAAGCCTCAGCCTCTCACACAGAGGCAGACAAGTCTCAGGAGCTTAGAGAAAATGTATCAATCAAGCCATTCTTTGGGAAATGTGAAATGCATTAAGATGCTGGAAAGGCTGGTGGCCTGTTATTACCATCAGTGGCAATATGTACTTCTACAAAAGTTCTCAGATTAGGGGACTTTGATAAAAACAGCACCATATTATTATATATTATAATGAGAAAGGAAGTGCATGGGAGAAGCAATTTTTGGAAAGTAGAATGACAGAAAGATTAAATATTTTCCTTATGGGATGCCATAAGGTACAAAATTTATCAGGTTGGTAAAGAGAATGAGAGGAAACAAAATTTTTGTGGATTCCAGGCTTTGTCATCTACTATTTTGGGGGGGTCTTGTGACTCATGGGTGCCACAAGAATATTAAAGTTGAAATACTGTCTTATGGGCAATTTAAGAATAAAACAAGACTTCCCATGTACCAGTCCTAGCACTGGTCACTGGGATGGTCATCAAATGACTCTTCCCCCAAAGAAACCGTGAGATTGCAATTGGTGCACAAGTAGTTCACTTTGGAGGTGACTTCCACAGGCACAGGGAAGACTTTGCAGCAGTGAGCATGACAGGACAGCTGATCATGGAGTCACAATTGGCCAACATGACAATGTGTGGGAGGGAGCCTAAAGTAACAACAGCACTGTATTCTTATCCAATGGACACTGTAAAGCACTGTTTCGACCAAGGCAAGACATCTTACAAGTAGGCACAAAATCCAAGCATACATAAAGGGGAAAGTGTGGAGTCAAACAGAGATAAGATCCAGCTGCCCAAAAAGCAAGATGTAAAAAAATAAGTAAGCCACAGGCCATGTGGCAAGACAAATTAATAAAAATAAGTTAAGATGCAAGAGCTAGCAAACCACAACCACTGAACAGCTTGGTATCTGAAACACCTTGGACTGACACCTTGGAGCCAATTCCCTCCAGAGGAAGTCTTGATGTTGGGGTGAGGAAAGCAGATCTGCTGGGAATGAATGCTGAACTAAGCCACATTGGGACCTTGGGACCTCCTACCATTGCTGGGGAGGAAATGGGGAAATGTGGAGAAGAGAGAGTGACTGGGAGGAGTGAGAGGGGGAAGAGAGTATAAACAAAGGGATACATGGATAAAAAATATGACTTTATTCATAAGAGAAAAAAAAGAGATACAAGAGCTAGCTAACAATATGCTTGAGCCATAGGTCAAGCAACATATAATTAATACAAGTGTCTAAGTGACTGCAAACAGATCCAGACCACAGGGCTAGGCCAGGCCAAAAGTTCCTATTACCCACAGGCCAACCTGCTCCAATTAACTCAGCTGGTGTGATTTTTTTTTTTTTTTTTTGAACACCAACATAAAGTAAAACCACAACTTTCAGGTCTGAAGCTCTGCCTAATAAAATTAAAAAATCAACCTACCTGTTTCAATGGAGTATGTGCCCAAAAGGAACAAGATCATTATGTGTTTCCAATAGAAAATTAGTATCTTTAACTATCTAAATACACAAACAAGGGCTAGTCAATATAACTGTGGATTCCACTGGGGTTCAAGACAATAGGTCACCTAGCACTGACTGACCACACTCACTACATTTTCTTTTTGCCCTCTTAGACTTCTATCCTAGTATCCAGCCTATTATTTCTGAGAAAGATGGGATAGGGTCCTATGTTTTTCCTCACTTTTTTCTGTCAGTTGACCCTCTTGTAGAACCCCTTCTTTCTGACACTGTAAAAATGTTTAAATTCCTCCTAAAGGAGAATGGGAAATAGTTTTAATGGCCAGATCAGCTGGAAAGATGGCCCAGGAACTATCATCCAAATGGCCTACATCTTGGTTCTCATCCAAAGCTAGCCCTGTTCCAAGCTTTTCCAGATGAGAACTTTGAACTTCCCTCATTTAGAACCTGAAGTGAGGCTCCGACTTTCACTGCGAATAGGAGCATATTGGGTGGATCTAGTTCTGACAACTGGCAACCAATGCTCTATGGATTCAGGAGGACTAGAGTTCCTGGGGAAGGAGACAATATTGTTCATTGATTTTCTCTTTGAGCTCAGAGTTTTACCAGAGAAGACATAGAGATTGCTTATCTGATTGCAGAGCTGAAGATATCTATGGTCTTCACACAGCCCCATATGCAGGGTTATTTATGCTGCCTGGAGCCCAGGATGTACCATGGTTCTGAAGTAGCTCCTTATGGAGTGTCATCATGTTCCTCTAATTACATCCATAGCACATCTCATTGTTTTCTTTTGGTATTTCTGATATTGTAGTCATACAGCATGGGAAGACCAATGGTAATTTTGATTTTTTGGTCATTACTGTATCTCCATTTAACATCTTAAAATAAAGTTCTATCTTTGAATTAAAGTCTTTGAGGCTTCATCATTAAAAAGCTGATCCAATGAGTATGAGAGCAAGAAGTGCACCATTGCCTTTGAATCACAGCATAGAACATTCACATACTGAGAGATTTGACTTGTAGTTTTGACTTCCCTTGTAAAACAAGTTAGGATCATTTGTTCATCACTCACTATAGCCATGTCAGAAACTGTGTTAAGCTCTTCAATATCAATTGTCTTTTTCTTGCATATAACAAATTTTCTGCATTATATGTACCTAGATTATTATAAGGTCCTACACACTGCTCAGGAAACTCAACCCCATGTCTCAGTCTTGAGTGTCAAGGCTTTATTTGGCCCTGGTCCAGTTATCTCCAGCCAGAACAAAGGAGAAGTCTCTTAGAGGGAGCAGTGAACCATTGAGGAGTGGCTGATGACAGCAGAGGATCTCGGGATGACACCATCTCATGGACAAAACTGTGTGGTAAGTTTAGTCCAATGCTTGGCATGATACTTACTGGACTGAAAACTGAGCATTGTTTCTTTTGGCTATTTACCAATTAGAATTAAGACCAGAATGAAATAACAACCGAATGCCACATGATGATGCACCTGAGTTGTGTATTAAATTTACATATCAACTTTGGATACCTCCTCAGCATATTGCAGTCATGGTATACCAGTGAACAATATACCATGCTCGTGAAACCATACTCTCTGATCTGGCATCAACTCCTTGCCTCTTGCTAGTAGGTTGAGACGTGCTTGTTCTTAATTGATGGACAGTGACAGACTTGTACTTCTTATGGAAGCATGTTAGAGACAGTCTGAGGGCCCTGTGTTCCCTCTTTCTCTCTACTATAGCCCCTAGAACTTTTGTTTGGGAGATGGATGACTTCTTTATTCTGGAGCTGAGTATTGGCAGTGAAGCTCCTGCTATAGGAAACATCCCACGCCTCCACCCCCTACCCCCACCACCCCACACCCACACCTCACACCTCTACCCCCACTCCCCCGCCCCCCACCCAGTGGTAAGCCACTAAGATGCGGGGATTCATTTGTTACTATGGCACAAAAAAAAACCTATCCTGACTAATAAATTCCAAGCTGCTCTTAATTCCCCCATATAAGTGAATAACACTGAATGAGAGACCATGTAATGATCTGAAGATGCTACTCCCCTTCCTTTTGAATAGATTGCATTTTTTTTTTGCATATAGCATTTCTATAATAAAAGCTGGAATGGTCATTTCTACAAAAGAAAAATCTACGCTAAGAAGAGTGCATTTATTATCTATGGATAAGCACAATTCATTGAAAACGCTACAGAGAAAAAAATCTATATGTTCTTATTTCCAACATCAGGACCTTTTCATTCACAGAACAATTTCTTGGGGTTTTTCTGGGCTCAGATCCATGTCTTGCATCCCATAAAGCCCCTTACCAGAATACCACAGTGCTTAAATAATGAAAAAAAAAGGATAATAGCTTTTTGGATATAAAACCTGAAGTAATTGTATTGTATGGCATGTCTGTGGCCTTAATGTAAATTATTTTTTCCTTTGATTCCTTCCCACTATGCTAATAGCATGCCCTCCAGAGTAATCAAGTTACCCAGCCAACTAAGCTCTTGCATTACTAAAAAGTATTACCCGAGAACAGCATGCAGCCACTAAAGCTTTTCCCCCATCCTGTGAAAAATGTAATGCTGACTAAAAAGCAGAGCCATTCTTGGACTTTGTTGAGGTTTTTTTTTTCCTTTCCTTAAGCTCATACTAACAATTTAAAGACAGAATAAGAGTCAAGGCTTACAGTCACATCACTGACACTAACTGTTCTACTTATTGCTGTGTTTCATAAGATATACTCAGATACAAAGTGAAATGTTAAAATGGCCTCACAGTATTCAAATTAAGCTTAAAATATACTACAATTATAAGAAAGCAAAACAGACTTGCCTTTTGTGACTGCCCTCTTCCTCAGTGACCTTTGTGACGTCATCTAAAACAGGTTTGTGCAAATGATGATAATGTAGAGACTGAGCATGGAGAAATCTTTGGAGGACAGACTGTTTCCACAGCATGTGTAAGGCCCTCCATTTGATCCTGCCCATCTAAAAGGAAAAGAAAAATAAAGACGTCATTAACATGTGTATTGCAATATTGCCTCGGTCTTCCTGGACTCTATCTGACCATGTTTGGTTGACTTTTACTTACCCTTTTGTCCAGCTCTCTCCAGTCCTTGCTCTACTTATTTCCAAGCTCCCTTGACAAAAGACAGTCGCCTCCTTTCAACAAGGTCAGACACCATGTAAGACAGAAAGTTGGAGCAGCATAGCTGCCCAAGTCTGTCCTTTCTATTTCTCTCCTTCCACCTCCTCATGCCCTTTTCTTCCTCCCTCAGGAGAGTCTTACTTTAAAAGGAGTAGTGTTTCTTAGTGAAGTTTGAGAAGTCCGTATCTCCACACAACTCACCTGATGTCACTATATCCAAAGTGAACACTTCACTTTGGTAGTTTTATTGGGAAAAAGCTGAAAAATCAGTGAGACAAAAAACAAGCCACAGTCACTTCTTATGTCTCCAGTTCCTCAGGCTGAAAGGTGTCGATTCTGTCTCCATGAATCCTCAGACTGAATAGGAGAAGCTTGGAGAGAACCACAAGACGAGAACTCTTCTCTCCTCTCACTTTATACTCCTTTCCCTAACCAGCCATAAAACTTCCTGTCTCAGACTTTCTAGGGATGGAATTAAAGGAGTGTGTATTTCCCAAGGACTGGGAGCAGAGTCATGGGTTCCGAAGTGCTGAGATTAAATATGTGTGCCACCACCACCTGGTTCTGTTTCTCTGTTGAACTGGAGCGATCTCCTGTAGACCAGTATGACCTTGAACTAATAAAGATGCAGAAAGATCTCTGTCTCTCAGTCACTAGAGTGCTAGGAATAAAGGCATGTACTGCCACTGCCTGACCTCTATGGCTGACTCTGCCATCTGAACTTCAGATAAGCTTTATTAGATACATAACATATAATCATATTGTTTCTCATTCATTATGGTTTTATTTGCTCCACTTCCACATTTAAAGATAATTTCTCTCCCTCAGATTGCACTATTCCTGCTATTTCCTGTCTGCATGTCTCCACCATTCTGTCTGTTGCCCTGATCAGCCACTTCAGTGAGGCACTCTGTTTTTAACTGAGAAACTCTGCCTTACAATTCACATCCCTGAGTCTTTCTGGTTTATGCTCTTGGAAACATTTTTATTTTTCCTGTGTCCTAATTTTCACATCATTGTGTCTAATATACTATGAACTTGCCCACTTTGATTTTGAACCCTGATCTTTCACTCCCTGGAATGCTGCTTGGCTGTTTCTTTCTTTCTTTCTTTCTTTCTTTATTTATTTATTTATTTATCTATCTATCTATCTATTTTTGTCTGCTCAGATGTCATAATTTCATTCACCCAAGATTACACTTCTGTCATTTGTATCAAAAATAATTTTAAATGTTTACTCTCAGATAATTTTGACAACTGCAGTACTTGCTAGCCTGATCCTATTATTTCTGAAGACACTAAATCTCATTTGTTCCACATATGTTTCCTAACACTTGACCTGATTAGGTTCCTCAAAGTCACATCTATGCAAGTCTTCAACCTCATACTTACAGTGCATTCCTGCAGAAAGAAGCCATGTGCATTCAGCAGGATAGGTCCTAGTAGCCCTGACACAATCAGTTAGTTAAGTATGGGTATCTATTTTGGTTTGCAGTTTCATAACAGATGCAGTCTAGCATGCCAATAGGACATGGGGAGCAGGAGATGGTCACAAGTGGTATCTTGTCTGCACATCAGAATGCAAAGGACACAGGCAGTTCTTATACATTCTTATTTTTCCAATTCTGTTCAGTCCTGGGTCCTAGCCCATAGGCTGGTATGTGTAGGCACAGTTGAACCTCTCTGAAAACATCCTCATAGACATGCCCACATAGACATGCAAAACACAGACAGGGAATTCTGTCTTCTGGGTTATTCCAAACCCAGTAAATATCAGCTGGCAATGCAAATTAAGCATTCAGCTCTGGGTGTCATCACCAATACCCCCAGAAATATCTTTGCTTAAGAATTTCAGTCATCTTAGTGGTTGTACTTTTTCTTCTTTTTTTTCTGTTTTCCACTTTTTCTACCAATGGACAAGTCTATGAAGCACCAAATGCCTTCTTTTTCCATGTGTCAAATGAGTATGGATGTTACAACAGAGCACAAGGCCCCTCCACCAACTCATTTTCCTGAGGTCACCGGGTTTGTCTCTGGCACTCCTCATTAGACCCTTTAAAGCTGACAGCCTCAGTTAAGAAGCACTCCAGATGACTGTAAGGCTGAGGTAAGCATTACTTCTCACTGTGTTCTTTCTTGTTGCAGGCTGTATGTACTTGGAACCTTGTTTAGCCATGCTATGAAACACAAATTTAAACACTTTTGAAAGCATTGCAGTTGATGCTCATTGTTTTCTGAGGTGGAATGGATTAATTGATCCTCAAAGGTTATCTATATAGGTCAAAGAAAAGAGTAGAGAGAAAGATTACAAATGATTATATTGTCTTGCTCTGTTTATGCATTCTAAGAACTTGGGAGAAACGTTAATGGCACTCTTGCAAAATATCTATGATATAGAAAAACATTTTGCAAGTATTTCTGAGCTACACTAATTTCTCTAGGCATTCAGTTCTTGAGGCAACTGGACTGACTACCTGAAAAGTTCCTATCTGACACCATAGGGGCCAAACCTGGGAGAAGGATGTTCACTATTATCTTTGTCACATGTCATCATATAGTCAAGCCATATGAAGTCTAGTGCTTTGTCAGTCATAAAATGTGATTGACGTCAGTTTCTATTACATCACTCAGTGCCCTCAAGGAATTATTGTAATGCCAAGCAGAATATGAAAGTCAGCCACAGCAATGAAGTTGGAGCCTGCAATGTTCATAATTATGCTATCATTTTTATTTGCTCCTGATACTTTATTTCCTTTTTGTCACTTTCATTTTGGTCTGCTGCATCATAAGCTACCTCAATTCCCTAAACAAACAAACAAAAAAAAAGTTTGAGGAGAAACAGATATTTTTAATACATGTGTGTTGAACTGGGGAGAATTCTTAATTTCAAAAATCAATTTTGAAATTATCAGCATTATCAAGTTATATAATAGTAGTTGAGCAATTTGTCCTATGTGTCGCTGCTACTCACAGAAAGTGACTGGTGACCCTAGAAAACATGTCCACAGGGTATCTAATGAAAGATAAAATTGTATACAGGTAACTGAAAAACTATGACAATTAAGTTTGGATTTGAAATAAAGTGGCATTGTCTCAGAATTCATAAAAAGTGGATGTAGCCTTACTTTCATAAAGCTTATTTACCCTGCCATTTTGTAAGGCTGTTTTTCAGTTTTGTATGGCTTTTATTTACCACATAAAACATTAAAAACAAATGATAAAGGTAAAATGAACTGATACAGACCAGAATGAACAGTAACAAAATCTCTTGAGACATTTTCCCAGCAATCTTTGAAGGAGAACCTCAGAGAAAGTTAGTCCCATCAGTTTTGTGGCAGAGCTCACTTTGCTCATAAATGCAGTTTTATTTCATTTGAATGGTCAGGTAGCAAAATTTACATTTCAAATAGTATAACTCCTACCTGAGTCTGAGTGGATTTCTATACTCATGAGTATAGAAATTTCTAATCTCATGAGTGATTTCTATACTGTTCATTGGTCTTTATACGTCTCTATTTCCTCACAAAAATACACATGTTAATAATATTTATGTCATAGGACAGCTGCTGTGAGAAACTAAATGTCAGTATTTGTATTTAATGTAATATATGTATTAGTTCTTAATTCCAAATTTACTACTATTAAATATATACAATAATGAATAAGTGATATTTAAAAGTCACTAAATAGTTAAATATTTTTATCAGGACTCTTTGAAACTCTTATTTTTTTTTTTTTAATTTATGTTTCCAGCCATAGAGGTCAAATCCTGGGCCTCAGGCATGATAAGTAATCCTCTGGCACTAACCTGCTCCCCAGCTTTGACTGAGCTAAGAGCAGAGTAGCTGGTGAACTAATTGCTGACTGATTGAGACTTCTCATACAAAACTGAATACAGGTTATATGCATCATGGGAGTAATACAGAGGAGGAAGTCAGCAGAATCAATTTTCATTTCAAATTAGACTGAAATTTGGACAATTCACAAGGTTTTTTTTAAAGATTATTTATTCTTTTTTTTTTTTAGGGAAGAGCGCGAATGCAGTTCCCCACTACCACAAATTATGCTGTCAAATTTCTGCATATGGGGAAATCTCAGGGGTCAGCACATCCAGAATGCAATGGATAAGCCGCCTTGCCCTGGGAAAACCACCTTCGTGATCATGGTATCTCCCCTGCCAGGTAAGTATCAAGATTATTTATTCTAAAACCAAAAAAATACTAATATTTGCTTCTACTTCTACTTGGTGTCATCTACATCACCTCATTTACACCACATGCTAACCCCATTGGTAAATAGTGTAAGCAGAGGTAGTGTGGTATGCCCACCTACAACTATCACACGCTACTTTACATTCTCTGCACCACGTTGAGTACTTCACCAGGGAAAAGAAGGAATAAAGTGCTGAGGCCACTCTCATTGTTCACTAAAGAAATAAAGGCCTAAGCTGATCAGACACCTGTTTCTGAACATCTACTGTACCATTCAAAAATCTCCCTGATGTGGACGCCCTTTATGAACCACATGTGACGTTAAGATGTGCATAGAGAAAAACTTGAACTAATTTGATAATTTCTGATTGTTTCCATAATTGCAACTTGAAGGAAATGGAAGTGTCCTCACAGTGAACAAGGAAGGAGATTGAGTTATTTCTTTAAGTATCCTGAACATAAGCCAGCTTTTAGTAGTACAGTGCAGGAAGCCAAGCGTGGATTTTTAACACTGGAACATCAGCACAGATTCACATTTAAAAGTTGGCTTACGGAAGTAACAGAAATGCTCATGTCAGAAAAACTCTTTTCCAACCTGAGAAAGCCTCTCATCTATAAGCCACCCTGCTCTCTCTCCAGTTAAAAATTCTGAAATGGAAAGCATAAAAGAAAACTTAACCTTGATCAGTGGTGGAAACATTGGCCTTGAGCCCACAGCCTAGAGACTGCCTTTAAGCAAATCCAGGTGAGAAATCTGGTTGGTTCCAGTAGAACCCATGAGCTGCCTTGGCCGCAGTCCTCTGTGGGAGTGCTTGACCAACAATTTCCAACATCAAGACTGTTTTCATTCTTCCTTATACAAGAGCTTAAGGTCAGCTCCTTGTCAGGCAGTGACACGTGTCCCTTCTTTTCTTCCATGGAAATGGTTACTACTGAAAGATGTTCATAGATTCTATGTTTAATAAAAAGGCCTAATGAATAATTTGATATACATGGAGAAAGAAGGATGGTGAATTCTGTAGCAGGGCAGCCCTGTCAGAAGCAACGTCGCCTCTAATCCTGCATGAGCAGACACAATTGTATATCCTCATTAATGCCATAATTGGTATCTGGAATCTGTTCAGAAATGCCGATTTCCTTTGCAACAAGAGATTATGGCTGTACTGGGAGTTCTTTATGGTCTGTAGATGCTTGTAAAATTCAAATACAGCAACTGTCAGTTAAACATCTTATGAAAAGCCAAACCTTATACTAATCCAAAGGAACAGAACATGTGCTTGAGGGCATGAAAAGCTACATTGCGTCTAGGACACTAACCACTTACAGAAACATTAACATCCCAGGACAGGGCTGTTCAGTGAGTTCCGAAAGAAACTTAGGACTGATCAGGATTTGCTTCTTAAGAGACTTCAACACCGTGGGGGGAAATGTCAGTCACAAGCCTCCAGTATTTATGAATTATTAATGTTGGCTTTCTGGGTATTTTTTCAAGTTTTGCTTTTGTGTGCCTGTTCAGCTGAGTAATTCAATAGACTGATGGAGACATGAATAGATATGCTAACTAGCACCAGGGTTAACCTTTAAAGTTCGTTAAAGCTGTCATCTTTCAATGAAATATTTTCATGTTCTTTTTTTTCTGTGAGCTGGAGTATCAACAGTCTGTGTACATTGGGAGCAGAGGTGCTGAGAAGGCAAGCAAGCTCCACCATGCCATCTCTTCTTCTCTTCTAAAGCAACATGCCACTAATGGATTCATCAAGAAAGGCATCCATCCTTTAAGACATTTTGCATTTGTAAACTACCCCACCAGAAAAAAAAAAAAAAAAGTGATAGTATGTTCCTGTTCCTACAAAAAGATTAAGAAAAAGATAGGATTTGGAGATAGAAAATTGCAAACTGAGGTGTGGGCTCCTTCAGAGTGTGGGTAGCAGAGGAATAAAGGCACAGCTTACCTCTGTGGGAAAGGTGGGTTGTAAAGCTAGTGACAACCTTTCATCTAAACAGGGACTTCTTTGGAAATCAAGGCAAAGAAAAGGCGAATAATTAAACTCATTATAAAGTTTTCAAAATCTTCAAGGATTTTTTTTTTTTTTTTGTCACTGTGGGCACGCCTAGCAAGTCTGAACAAATTCCTTGACTGAAACCTTTCTGCTATAAGAGCCTTCCTGCTGCTGGTGACCACAAAGCTCCTGATGGCCTCCTGCTACAGTCATCCATATCACACACCAGAGCCATCCACTACCTATCTCTGAGGCCTCCTTTCATCTCAGTTCCCACCAGAACAAGAAAAGAGGAATTAATGAAATGAGACAGAGGTATGCAGACTCAGACAGAAGCTGTCACCCAGCAGGCAAGCCTTCCATTGCAGAGCCACACAAGAAGAAAGTTGCTAGATCTTGATGGGGTCCTCAAATGATGCAAAAATCTACCATGGAAATCTTATTCTGAGAGAGCTCTACTCTTCTTCATATTTTTTTCTCTACCTCATTTGTGTGAGGTCAGCAAAATGAGAAGAGAATGGTTTAACCAATTGCCTGAAAGCAAAGGAAAAGGTTAAGGCAAAAGGGGTTTTGAGTTACTTGCCATTATCCAATTATCTTAGAAATTTATCCCTTAAGTCCCTCACAAGGTCAAAAATAACTAGTTCAACTAGTTGTCAAACTAATTTCTATGCATCAACAAATGCCCTGAACTAGGAGGCTTCAAAATATGTTCTTTAGACTACCTGCTGTCTCCCAGCCTCAATAATGGGTCTTTTCCAGCTATCTTCCCCCAAGCAGGACTGAAAATAAATAAATAAATAAATAAATAAATAAATAAATAAAAGCAAGCTTTGAGTACTTGGAATTTGCTATTTGCTTTTCTGACTCTCCTTCAAAGCCATGTTCTTTCTTTCATTTTCTGATATCTGTCTTTATTATCATTTATAATATAGCAGCCTGTCGTGGGAATGGTATCTTAAATTATTAATGTGCTTTATTTGTTTTGCATTCCCAAGCACATGTCTCAGAGCATCCATCTGCTTAAGGAGATGTGTTGAGGAAGAAAAATAAAAATGAAGACTGATGTCATATTCAGCATTTGACATACAAAGCAGAGGCTTCGTAGAAAGCTGTAAGTAGTAGAGGCGTGCCTATATTTTTAAAGACAAAGGAGCTCCTGAATTCTTTTATTTCCTCCTTTATTCTACCAACAGCCAATCCTCGTGGACCATTGTCTACTAAGTTCTGGGTACTACAAAAAACCCATTTTCACCTGACACTGTAATGGTGGGATAATACTCTCTCAATTGCAGAATAATGTACAGATCAATAAAAACAAAACCTCCTTCATTCTGGCTTAGGGGGTGTCAGGAGCAGAAGAAAAAAATTGACAGTCACACATTTGACCACTTAGTAGGCATCTCAAACTTGAGTTTTGCCAGAAATACATAAAAGTCACAGTCACAACTGCTAGTTTTCTCCAACTCAGCACCAGCTTTTATCCCATAATGAAAACAGACAGGATGAAGAAATGTGTCACAAAATGAAAGCAATAAGCAACTAGCTCTTCTTCCCTGGCTGAGAGGGCTGGTGATGTTTGCTCCCTGCTCAAAGGTCCTAATTCTATCTTGAGACACAGAAGGATACAGGCAGGTGTCAGAAAGAGAGGGGGGGCTGGGAGGAGTCATGTATTCATTCATAGGCTTGTGACTCCTCTCCCCTGCCCCCAGGCTTTTATTCAGCAAGAGTGATGTATGCTACAGAAGCAAAAGCTTCAACAGGGCATATAGAACTGGAGACATGAAGAGTATGCCACAGCAGCACAGGACTATTCAGCCCCAGAGAGAACCTGCCAGTCTCATAGGGACTGTTTAGCAGAAACAAATGACAGCACACAGTTACAGACAGCCTTCTAAAGGGCCTAAGGGAGAACAAAGCTGGGGCTACGAGAGTTAAAACCCCAAACTACAAACAGAGACACTCCGTGCCCACTGCCATTCACACCCAAGGAGCCTCCTCCCACTCCACCTGCAGCTGCTGATCACTGCTTTGGCCCTGTCAAGCAAATCCCACCACCCTTTCCCTACTTGCTCTCCTCAAAAGTTTCAGCTTGCATCTTTGGGTGATTTCATTAAGTTTAGAAATCACAAGCCAGTCCTCCAGCTGGAAAAAAAAACAGAGAAATGAAGTTAGTCGCCGTATCTGCTAATCCCGAGAAGAGCTGATACTAAGCAGTACTTGTTGGAAAACTCTTCTGGGTTTCTCCCTTCAAAAGTCCTGTGCAGTTTCCTTCTCAGTACACACACAACTATGCTTCTTAGGAGCCTTTTTAAACAGTCTTTGCTCTGTCCTGATAACATCTCCACAGAAAGCAGTTTTCTCAAGGCATGTTAGTGCTGCAGTCACTCTCAATAGGCCTTGGTTTAGAAAGCACCTTAGATGTCATGATAGAGTAGAAATGACTTCTGCTAACTGGTTGAGGGCCCAAGTCCAAGAAGTGTTCATTGCTGAGTTAAATTATTAGCAGACCTCTTTGTATATTGTAGATGACACCATATTCTCTTGCTTGGGCTGGCTGCTGCAGCAAAGTACAAGGCCTGGGGGGTTCAGTAACAAACATATGTTCATTTTTTAGAAATCTGATGAAAAGATGCTGGCAGTATTTATTTCACCAGAGCCTTTCCTTGGTACATCAGCACATGATCATCTATAGGCACATCTGTACCCTAATCTTTTCTTATAAAAATCACAGTTCAAGGGTTGTGGTTTGCAGCTTGGGTGTTCTTTGCTTCTTGTCTAAAGTCCACTAATGAGTGAGTACATCTTTCTAGGTTATTCTCCAAATCCTTCCATTTGCCTGCAAATTTTAGGATGTCTTTTTTTTTTCTGCTGAGTAGTACTCCCTTGTATAGATGTACCACAGTTTGTTAATCCATTCTTCAGCTGAGGGGATCTAGGTTGTTTCCAGGTTCTTGTCATTATGAATAATGCTGCTATGAACATAGTTGAGCTAACGCCTTTGGAGTGTGAATGTGTGTCCCTTGGGTATATGCCCAATAGTGATATTGCTGGGTCCTTTGGGAGATGGTTACCCAGTTTTCTGAGAAACCTCCATACTGCATTACAGAGTGGCTAAATGAGTTTACATTCCCACCAACAATGGAGGAGTGTTTCCTTTGCTCCACATCCTCTCCAGCATAGGCTGTCCTCTGAGTTTTTGATCTTAGCCATTCTGACAGATGGAAGGTGGTATCTCAAAGATGTTTTAATTTGCATTTCTCTGTTGAGTAAGATGTTGAGCAATTTTTGAATTGCCTTTCAGCTATTTGTAATTCTTATGTCGAGAACTCCCTTTTTAGTTCTGAACCCCATTTTTAATTGGGTTATTTGGGGTTTTGGACTCTAGTTTCTTTAGTTCTCTATATATTTTAGAAATCAGTCCTCTGTCAGTTGTAGGATTGGTAAAGATCTTCTCCTATTCTGTAGGCTGTCCTTTTGTCTTATTGACAGTGTCCTTGGCCTTACAGAAGCTTCTCAGTTTCAGGACGTCCCACTTATTAATTGTTGTTCTTATTGTCTGCGCTACTAGTGTTATATTTAGGAAGTGGTCACCTATGCAAATGCATTGAACTGGCACTTCAGAGCCCATTCCCTCCAGAGGAACACCTAACCAAGTCTTGACATTAGGATGAGGAAATTGGACTTGCCTGGAGTGGATATTGAGCTGATTCACCTTGGGACTTCTTGCTCTTTTGGAGGAGGGGATGGGGGATGGGGAGAAGGGAGGATGAAGGCTGACCAGGAGGGATGTGGAGGGGGAAGGGAAGGAGAGCAAGGGGATACATGGGGAAAAAAGATTTTATTCTATAAATAAATTAAAAAAATAACAATTATATTCCACTATCCTCATAATCATGGCCTTGTTCAGCCAGCATTTCCTGCAGCAGGTAGAAACAAATACAGAGACCCAGGGCCAGACATTTTTCAGAGAGTGAGATGCCTTAGAACACTCAGCCCTAAGTAGGATGTCAGATATGTTTCCTCAGAGCTCAGAGGACCTGAACAAGAATAAGCAGAAAGAGTGTAAGAGCCCGAGAGGATGGAGGTCACCAGGAAAACAAGGCCCTCTAAATCAATGGAGCAAAGCTCATGTGAACTCACAGAGACTGAGGCAGCATGCACAGGGCCTACATAAATCTGTACCAGATGGGGTCCTCAAGCTGAAAGAAGTGGACACATACTCACATCTCTAATCTGGAAGCTATATCCAATTGGTAGTTGCCACTTGCAAATCAAAATGCAGTTTCTCCAAGGGAGTCTTACTGGGGAAACAGACTATTCTAGATTGCATGCTCAGCATAGATGGCCAACACAAAACAAATTCAACAACATCTGTGGAAGTTCCTTGTCTCATAATATCATGTCAGGGCTTTTTCTTCCTTTCCTTCTTTTTTCCTCTCTCTTTCTTTCTTCCTTCCGTCTTTTTACTTCATCCTAATTTTTATTTTATTTACATTTTTTCTTAAATTAGTTAGGTGGGGTAAGTAATCCTGGTAAACTCATGGGCTGCAAATGACAATGATGCAATGTATTGTACAATGCACATACACATCAAATACATGTTACATCGCTAATGATTACAATTATCACATTTTTATGTACCATCTAAAAATAAATTCAATTTGAAAAGCAGTTTCTGTGTTCATTTGTCACCAACAGTGGTGGTTCTTGATAAGTAATTTGAATGTCCACTTATCAGGATTAGCTAAAGGATGCTGATTCCTTTGGAAAATAAAAATCTGTTTTTGATGTAACAACTGATATTATACAAATGCACATTTCATTACTCACCACCATATTAGTTAAAAGAAAGTAAGTTACATAAGAAGAAAGTCTCAGGTGGTTCTTGATAAGTAATTTGAATGTCCACTTATCAGGATTAGCTAAAGGATGCTGATTCCTTTGGAAAATAAAAATCTGTTTTTGATGTAACAACTGATATTATACAAATGCACATTTCGTTACTCACCACCATATTAGTTAAAAGAAAGTAAGTTACATGAGAAGAAAGTCTCAGCTTTGAAAACCAGAGTCCATATACATGACAGAATATCCCATGTGCAGATGGGACAGCTTGGAGTGGCTGGGTGTACTATTTGTTGCTGGTAGCCAGAAGTCATAAGAAGAGACATTGAGAGTATGCATGAGCTGACTTAGGAACTTGGTACATCTTTTATCCTTACACTCTCTTTGGCTTTGGAAACTTTAAAAGCTGCAAGACTTTAACGTTTATCTGGATCATCTTGTCGTTGGGAATATCACGTGTTTGCTTCAATATGCCTCAAAATCACAATTGCCAAAGACAGCGATGCTGGGTGCCTCGCACATTGCTTCTTACCCAGAATCCCACAGCATCAGCAGAATGTTAGCTTGGGCTCCCACCACTTCCCTAAAGAAGCTCAGGATAATGTCTGGGACAATGTGACTCATAAGACTTAACAAGTAATCCAAAGATAAATTGTTAAGGACAGATTTCTAAAAATTGATACTTTTTAACTTCTTGTCTATACTCCCAAGGGATAGGAATCCCACCTATCTATACAATGAATACAGAAAACAATAGAGCCTTCATCCTGAGTCTAACCCATGCTCTGTAGACAGATGAAGTGCATACATATGGAAAGCACCAAGTTTTGGCTTCTGTCCTAGTTAAGGTTACTATTGCTACAATGAAACATCATGGCCAAAAGCAAATTAAAGAGGAATTTGGAATAAGTTTCTGGCCCAGACTGGCCTGTGGTCCAGACCTGCAGACCCACAGTCCAGCAGTCCCACAGTCCCGCAGTCCCACAGAAACACACAGACAGTTATATTAATTTTATGCTGATCGACCTAAAGCTTAGGCATATAACTTGCTAACACTTTACTCTTAAACTAACCCTTGATTCTTATCTTGTTCAACCTTGCAGCTTGGTACCTTTTCTCCAAGCAGCATTTCAACTTCTTTCCTCTGTATCTGCTGGCATCATATTGTGGTGTCTCCATGGTGTTTCTCTGGCTTCTCTCTGGCATCTCTGCTCTGCTTTTCCTGCTCCCAGAGTTTTACCAGTCTATACTGTCTGTCTGCCTTCAACCAATCAGAATTTTTATTAAACTAGTAGGCAGAATAATTTTTTACAATGTAACATAATCCCACTACAGAGGAAAGGTCCTCTTTGGCTTTCACTTCTACGTCATAGTCCATCACCAAAAGAAGTCAGGACAGGAACTCAAACAGGTTAGGAACCTGGAGGCAGGAGCTGATACAAAGGCCATGGAGGAGTACTGCTTACTGACTTGCTACCCACAACCTGCTTGGCCTGCTTTCTTAAAGAACCTAGAATCACCAGCCTAGGGGTGTCCCCACCCACAATGGACTGGGTCCTCTCACATCAATCACTAATTAAGTAAATGTCTTACAGTCCTATAGACCAATCTTAGGAGGAATTTTCTCAATTTAGCTTCCCATCTCTCAAATGACTCTAGCCCAATGGTTCCCAACTGTGGGTACCAACCCCGTTGGGGTCACACATCAGATATCCTTTATAGCAAATATTTACATTATGATTCATAACAATAAAAAGTTTACAGTTATGAATTAGCAATAAAATATTTTTATGGCTGGGAGTCATCACAACTTAAGGGACTATATTAAGGGTTGCAGCATTAGGAAGGTTGAGAACCATTGCTCTAGCCTGTGTCAAGTAGACATAAAACTAGCCAGCATAACCTCCAAATGCTTTTTCTCTCTTTTCATATTCATGTTGCTCCTTCAAATTAAAAATCACATAATAATTTGTTATTACTTAAATTCATAGCAAGAATGCAACCATAGAATACTGATTTCCTTAAATATTTTTGTGTGGCTATGCTATGCTAGTTTTTTGTTTTAGGATTTGATTTTTTTTATAAATAAATTCATTGTAACTCAAAGCAGATTTGAATTTGCAACTATCCTACCTCATCCTTCTCACTTCTGTGCATTACAGGTATATACCATTATATCCAGAATGATGCTGAACTGTGTCATTGCTAGGTAACTGTATGTCATTGCCTTTTGTCCCTCTTTCATTTCACAGTGTGAAGCTGCCATATAGTATACCCTGGGCCTACTTACATAGAGCCTATGACCTGTGGCTTCAGCTGAAAACTTATCACTCATATTCCATTCTGTCCATTACATATAATTTTCTTTATTACTTTAACTTCAACATGCAATTATTTAGCATTAGTTTTTAGAAATATAATTTATGTAAAATTCTACTTATTTTAAATTAATAATCATTTATTTTCTAATAATCTAAAGGCATTTATTTAGGAATCATCTTAATGCCCTTTATTTGGCTGATTTGGGTTTCTGTAAATTTTTTACATGAGGTATTTGTAGTAAACCTCATGTAATTTGAAGACTCTGGTAGCTTAAACAAGTTAAGAATTATTAACTGTTCTCTGAATGTGTTTTATATAACCACTCATTAATTTGGCTAAATAAATTAAAATATCTTTCATTTACATGAATGAATATGAATTATATTTTAAAAATTGGGATACATTTTCCTGTAATGCGGATTTTTGCTTTATTTTTATTCTACACATTTAGCTTTGAAATAAATAAGTTGCTACATACTACAGTAATTGTGGATAGACAGAGGTCACCAAGAAACAATAAAACTGTCAACACAAACTAATGGCAGCTGAGCAGAGGGGAGCAAATAGGACATGAGTGTTTTATGAAGGGAGGTCAGAGGAACCAAATCACAGGGAGTAAAGACGGGTTTGCCATCCAAACCAAACACACTGTACAAGTTAATTAGGTTTCTAGAACATGCTCCAGATGGTAGAGGAATACCTTGGGAAACAGATACATGCAAACATTCCTAGTCAGGGAAGAAACACAAAGAAAGACAGTGTTGAAGCAATCAGGGGACCAGCAAATTGGGGACAAGGAAGCAGAAGTGTGAGAAGTTACCACAAGTGAGGAATAAAAGGAGAATTGACAGTGTTATCCAGGCAAGGCACATGGACTCAAGCTAAGGACCAAGGAGTAGCAAGCCTCCACAGTTCCTTATTGACATCCAGGATAGATGTGAGCAACACTAAATTTCAGAGCCATGTGTGGCATAGTGCTGTGGGACCTCTCTGGGATGTTACATCAGAAATGATGTGATCATTCCACTGTGTAGTTTCCCAATTCTTTTGTATATTTTGTAAAGGTTCACAAGATTGTCATTATATACATGTACAATTCTTGCACATTGACTATCCTTCAGTATTTCTGGGAGTTTGCTTTCTGGAGCATCTATAGAGGGCACAATGTGTAGGTGGTCTGATTCTTTACATAAAAATAATGTCATGCTTCTATATAAGTTTAAACATTCTCTCATATGCTTTAAATTATGTTTAAATGACTTATAATTACAAACATAATGACATATGCTTCCATGTCCTTACATGGCTTGGATCCCAGAAAGCTGACTAAAGATTATGAGGGAATAAAAACAAATGACACACACTAACAAAATGACACATATATACACAGAAGAACTGTTATCACGTGGGCTGGTTTCTCTGATGGAGAAGCTGCTTCACCTTGAAATCCCAATCGGCTTACTTCATGCAAATAGATTATTGCAAATGGCTGAATAAGAAGGTGGCGTTTAAGATATACAGAGGGATTAAAGAGAGAGGTTTAGCTAATCCTAGTAGAAATAGTCTCTGTAGAGAAGCATTCTTCAGGCCATGACATCCAAGGGGAGAAAATTGTGATAGACATTTTCTGCACATAGTATCAATGTTCCCACTCAGATCAGAGAAAGGCTTTGTCATACCTCTGAGCTTCACCCAAGAAAGGCTTTGTTTCTGCCATGGAGATGAGGTATTGATCCTTGACATAGTTATGTCCATGGTCAGCAAAACGTATTTACTTAGGACTTCCTTCACTTCCTACAAAATGCTATGCAAAGTGTCTTCTACTATATTGTTTAGAAAATAATAACAAGAAGCAGAGTCTGTGTACACTAAATACAAATAAAATAGTTTTTATTTTTTACAATAATTTTCAGCATGATTGATAGATTACATGGGTCAGGATTCTACAGGTAAAAAGAGGTAATTGTGAACACAACACACCCATACAAAACACATACATGCACTTACACATATGCAGACATAATATGCCAGATATTTACCATAAGAGCATTTATCTTTATGCACCAAACTGTAAAATGACACATATGTACATTTCCTAACAACAGGCTTGTCACTTAAGTGTAAGGCCTGGGCTGAGATTAGGTGAGATCAGTAATGTACTAATACAAGGGCCAAAATTAAACACACCATCAAAACTCTCAGGGACTAAGCAGGCTAAAACAAAAAGATAACAAGTTCAAGGTCTGTCATGGCTGCAGGATAAATTCAGTATCAGCCTGGTCAAGTAGATGAAACCAAACTCAAAATAAAATCTATGAAAGGGTTAGAGATGTAGCTCAGTGGTGGATTTGTGGCCTACACATATGAAGCAGTAAATTTAATTCCTAGTACCAAAGGGTGGAGTAAAACCTCAGTGACCAAGCAAACAATATCTTTATACAGTATCTGTAAAACACCAATGTTAATGTATCCAAAGTAAATAAAATCTCAAAATATCTATGCCAAACAAAATATCACACTTTCGAATGAAGTTAAGGTCCCAGGGTAGATCTTCACAGTTCATCTTGCTCTTACCCCAAAGCCTGGTTCTGGGAAATGGTTATGGTTGTTTATTACGGTTCCTTCATACATTATCTACATGAGAAATAGTTTTGCCTTTGTGTGTAGAATATGATGAAGAAATGGTGTGTGCTTCACAGTTCTATGTTCCTCTACTTTTCCTTTGTTCTGAAGCGTCATCATTTGCACAAAGATGCACTGACCATAAAGGCATCTTAGGCACCAGACTTCTCCCCTAATTCCAATCCTTTCCTAGCAGTTTAGTACCTGCCCAAGTCTACATCCTTCCATCAGACTATAGATTCCAGGCACTCAAAAACATTGTCTTTTTTTCTCATTGTGTGGCCACCATCTTTTACTGTTCATGATACACCATGCACACCCATTCAACATTCATCAAATAACAAAGGAAGTCTTTCTTCAGAATCTATGCAAGGTAAACAAAATCAGAGCTAAAGTGACTCCAAGAAGCAAAGGCAATAGCAATGGAGATGATTAAACCAGCTGGATTACCTGAATTGGAATTTAAAGAATTTAGGTTCAGAAAGATCCAAAAAGCTCCACATACAAGCCAGAAAATGCACTTTTGATACACTTGTCCAGAATGAAAGCCCTCTGACTGAGACCCAGAGTTCAACAGAAAGTGGTTCTTCAATGTCAGAATCCTATCCTCAGAATTGTTTACAAACTGAACACATTTGAGAGGGTCAAATATAGAAGCATTTTTCCAAAAGCTCTTTCACATTTGGTTAAAAAATCACTGGAGACTAAATGGCAACACTCATCCCAGAATTGGCTCAATAAAACATTTCCTATAACAATATGATCACTAATTACACAACACTCAACTTGAGCCTGGGCTTTTCATCCATTTGAACAATGTTTTAGTGGCTCCAGTGAAATTTCTCTCTGAATTTTGTTATTTCAATCTGACCCAGACTGTGCTAGACAGGTATTTTGAATCCAATGCAGCACAGGCTTGTCTGCCTGGAGCCTGCCAGAGCCAGAGAGAAATCACATCAAGTATCCTGATGTTAAATCCTCTTATAAATAGTCCTCACCTCTGCTCATTGGCAGCTTCACCTACACACAGAGGGAGGGGTAAGTCCATGCATGACCTCTGTCTGTGTGGGACTTCTGTCTGTGTGTGACCTCTGGAGTCCATGTTTTCTTTCCCAGTCAGTACATTTTTCTCTTTCTCTGTTCTCTACTCATGCCCACAAGTGTTCAGAAGTGTGTAAATGCAGTAATTCCTATATTTCCAGGAATCCTTACATCATCTGACTAGTGGTTTCCACACAGGATTTAAGGATTAGAAGAACACCAAATGGGTCAGATTTATTTCTTCCTCTCATTTCTTCCCTGCTGCCTTACACACACATACATCAGAGAAGTATTTCTGTTCAGCATAGTATTTGATTTAAAAAAAAATAGTTTCTACTATTAATGGTACAGTCATTCTTCAGAAGAAGAGACAAAGTCTTAAGCCATTCTTCTCCACAAGGTGCTTAGCAGTGTGATAGACACACAAGTCAAACTGCCTTGACAGCAAAACCAAGGGGAAGGAAATGTTGGCTTATTTAAAATG
Organism: Sigmodon hispidus; assembly: GCA_004025045.1. Classification (NCBI taxonomy): domain Eukaryota; kingdom Metazoa; phylum Chordata; class Mammalia; order Rodentia; family Cricetidae; genus Sigmodon; species Sigmodon hispidus. Next base: position 124,302 of record PVIH01000468.1, read on the forward strand.
TCAGTGTTCCCAGGAAGTGTTGGCTTCAGATAAAACTCATGCAGCATCCTCAATACTAGGTTTCTCTCCATCTGTGTCTTTATCGTCTTCATTCTCAGCCTGATCCTCAACTGGGGCTTTAGCCAGCTGTAACATTCACCCTCACCCTCAGGCATTATCAGCTTCTGGGAGAGTCTGATTGCTCAGTGGTTTCTAATTAAGTCCAGAAATGTAATCTCATTGTCCTATGTTCATTTGTGAGCCAATCGCAGTGAGAAGACAACAGGGGTCCTGCTTTGTGGGCAGATTTGAGTCATATACCATGTCTAGAGCTAGGTTGTTCAATCACCCACACAGATGCTGAGAAAGCTGTGAGTGAAGGACATGTGTTTTCTCAGAGAAACACCAGTACAGTTAAGAGAAAACATGGTGTTGAGTGGCTTAAATATAAACACACAAAATCTACAGCTCATTATAGATGGAAAGAGTCTATGTCATGCCCAAGATCAATAGAATTCAGTAGCAAAAGCAACAAGATGAAAGTCAATATTTGTTTACTTTGACCCTGTATAGATGTCCTAGTTTCCTGGGAATATTATGCCAAAATACCACAGTGCAGAGTGAACAGCAGTTTTAGAAACAAAAGTCCAACATCAAGTATTAGCAAAGCTGGTTTCTTCTGGGTCCCCTTTCTTTGGTCTGTGAACAATTGTCTGCTCCTCTCTCACTGTGAGACCTTCCCTCTGTGTGTATATGTCTTAAAATTTATGCTTCTAAGGATATTGGTCATACCTGATTGGCTCACCCATACCACCCCAAGTTAAATGTCTCGCTAAAGGTCCTACTCCAAACATAATCACATTCTGAAGTTCTAGGTAGCTACAACATCAATATATGAGTTTGGAAGAGATACAAATCAGTCTAAAATCACAGGCTTCATTGTACAAAGAGATTTAGGGAAATTAGGTGGTATCATGAATTACCAAAATCAATGTTGTATGGAAGAGTGATATGGAAATCTACTACCTTGTAGCCCAGTTAAAATATAATTGGAGATGGACAGCAGAACATGGCATGAGGTCCCACTTCTAGCTGAGTTACTATTGGCAGTTGATAGCTGCCGAGGGAGAAAGAGTCATTGGAGGGGAAGGTGACCGCTAGTAGGTTATCTGTGCTCCAGTGGATAGCCCCATAATGTGCATATGGACGTCACTAACTGGACTAAATGTGTGTTAGAAGAAGAGGACATGGCGTTTGGAAGAGGATGTCTTGTGGAAAGAATCTGGAGAGTTAGAGATGGGAAGCTAAGAGACAGATATGAACAAAACTGTTGTATACATTTATGAAATTCTCAAAGAATGAATAAAATATTTTAAAGGCTCATGTTTATTTTAAATAAACAAGCAAATATAAAGACACAAAACAAGAAAATGCACATCACTTAGTGTGACTGTGCCTAATTCCCAGCAACACACACAGAGCAAAATTTGATAAACTTTCCTTGCAACAAAATCAAGATTTTTTTCCAAGAAAACTACTTTTCAAGGTAGAAAGTTTTCATATACAACTTTTATCAAGTAAGATAAACCTTTTAAACCATTCATATAAATGTCAGTTTCAACATTATCTTTTTCATACTCTTTATGCATGGTGCAATAAAGAATGGAAAGTACAGAGATTAATTTAGGTAACAATTACCATAATTCACAATTGCATTAGCACCTATTAAGGTTCATTGTTCAGTGGAAATTTTAATGATACATCCCTGAGTTAATAAAAGCAGAAGATGATTGGAAATAAAATTGTTTCTATGTGTGCTGACAGGACTACTGAGTGTAATTATACATTTTGGAGGCAACCTGTTTGGAGTTTACTCCGTAATTTTATGTAAATGTTAAATAACTTGTAACTTCGTATGTTCTTCCTCCCTGGCTAAATGCTAATTTGTGTTATTTCAACAAGGGGAGTACTGCAAGGTTATCAGGGGACTTTCTCTGCTAATAAAGCTAACTGCTGAAAGGAAGCTCCACATGCTTCCAAATACAGAGGTATCATTACTGTTCCTTCATTTTCTATCTTATCAGTGGGCTAGCAAACTCGCAGTTATGAAAGACAGCTTTCATTCTTAAAAGTTCAAACAATGTTCTAAGAAGGGGTAAAGTATTCTCCTAGATATAACTGTACCCACTCATAAGCTGGTTTGAGTCAAGGCCTACCCAAATGGAAACCAGTAGACAGAATTCTCAAACCATTTCATGTCCACTGATATCTGAGTACAAATGGGTTTTGGTCTTGGGGGGACAAAACGGAGCCAGCAAGAAAGCACATG
>PVIH01000468.1:126709-308735 GCA_004025045.1 Sigmodon hispidus
AAAAAAAAAAAAAAAAAAAAAAAAAAAAAAAAAAAAAAAAAAAAAAAAAAAAAAAAAAAAAAAAAAAAAAAAAAAAAAAAGAAAGCACATGTTCTTAGATTCCTGCTTCGTTTAGGAAAATCTTCAGTCTTCCCAAATCCTGATTCACTAAATGAGGATCTATTCTGCTAACATATGCAGCGTCTGAATTGTCTTAGAAGATATAGTGGCCTTTTGTGTCCTCCTGCACATTCTCCATGACAAAAATTCAGAAAAGACTCACATAAAGAAGAGAGAAGAGAGCATAACCATATTCCCGTGCAAGAAGCTGAAGGCAAACAGAAGCTTCTCTTATAGCTTAATTAATATACTTTAAAGAAGGCCAAGTAAAATACTCCATTTTCATTGGAGGGTATTTTGGAGATGAGACTAAAACATGGCTCAATTGTTTCATTTGCCCCCTGATAGGTCACTGAATAGTATAGGTTACAAACTTTCAGTGGAAACATTAAGATCATGGAGAGATAGCTTATACCAGATGTACAGTCTGGGTCAGACTCATAGTCAGGCCGTGACAGAGCCAGCCCCAGATACTAGGCTGCTCAAACCCCAGACCTAGCTCCCTCATCTTCTAATGAGAGCACAGCTCAAAGACAGAGTAGACAGTCCTTCCTGCTGTCTATTCTGAACACTAAACAGAGCTTTGAAGTACAAATAATGTTGTTCTTTTGTTTATGCCTATAGTGAACTCCAAGTCTTTGGCTTATGTGTAGAGCTGGGGTGGTCAATAACTGACTTATCTAAACCATACCACTTCCTTCAGAAGGGTCTGGGGAAACTCAGTGGCCTTTTCTACTGTGAAACCATAATGAGAATATGGTTGTACTAACATGTAATAAAAATTTAGAACTCAGTACATTTATCTCTCATGTGCAGAAGCCCTGGGGGACAGTTTGGGAGGACTTAGTGGGCTGAAGAATTATTACATGGAACATGTGTTCAAATTTAAAAAAAAATAATTTAGCCCAGCATTATGGTCATTTCACTGATCATTCCTCCAACTATAGAGAGTAACACTGTTGTTCAAAACTGTGATAATTTCAACATTCCTTTATTCATTTGTAAAATTTGTAAACACAAATCTCTGGGAAACAATAAGCTATTCTTCACAATTATATTCTCAAGCATTTAATTTCATCTGAAGTAGCTGCCAGTTTGAAAAGTGATAATCAGAGAGTGTGACCTATAAGAGTGAACGTTTGCCAAGTCAAGTATAAGAAAAACATCCCCTAAACAAAATACCATTTTGAATACAACCATAAAAATCACTATCAACAACCATTAACTAATTTCTCTTCTAGAAGAGTTTTGTTCTAAGGAGAGTTTCTAATCTACATGGAGACTCAACCATAACAAGGTGTTTATTTGTCCAGATTGCAAAGGCTGTCACCTAACTGCCTGAGTTCTCTACTTGATTTTGCTCTGCTTGGTGAGACCCCCACTCTTCCGGCATTTTTTCTTTCTTTCTTTCTTTTTTTTTTTTTTTTGCCTTCTCTGCTCTTCATTCCAAATGTGCTTATGCCTCCTGTTCTATAATGAAAAACATGTTTCATAGAGAGTTTCCTCTTTCTCAAGTTTTGCCAACTTTATCCCAGTTTCACAAACACATATACAGAGATGTCACATGTAGTGATAACATGGCCTCGAGTAAGATAAAACATAAGCCAATCGTGGATAAATTTTAAAACAAGGCACTATTTTGGTGATTCAGATAGCAGATGTCAACTCAGAATATATAGTGACACGTATCAGGAGGCAACGGCTGCTGAGAATTTAGGAACTACAAATAACTATTGAATCACTTCCCAAACAACTCACCATGCTAGAGGGAAAAATCAAAAATAGAAGTAGTCAGTGTACTTCTATTTGAAGTCAGTTTGCCTCCAATGTTGGGGGCACTCACAATACCTATTGCTAGTCTCAGTTCAAGAGCTGAAACACATGAGGCAAGACGTTTTACTTCCAAAACTATCGGTATTTTCCGGCCAATGTCTATCTTCTTATCCAATTTTATTTCATAATAAATTGCATAAATTATTTAAACTGTAATAAATATATTTTAATTGATCCATATTTCCTGTGAGAATGAAGATACATGAGAACAGGCACTATCTTTGCTTTAGTTACTGCTATATATTTTGGACCAAAGGAGTCTGTGGCATACAGTAGATGGTTGGTCACTTTTGAGAGGACAGCTGACATGTGGATGGTATTTAGTCTCAAGACTTAATCAGATAATTCCTTCAAAGACATCTGGATCAACTGCCTGTAGAAGGCAAGGTTTGGGATGACCGAACAGTTGATACCAGGGAACCTTTTAGTAGAAGAGAAGACTCTAATGAGATTGGCTACTTCCTTCCTATTAAGCTAGAGAACTTTACTAAATAAAATAATGAGTTCAGGACTTTGAATTCTAGATGAAAATCTAAATAAGTGTTTGTAATTATTCTACTGATAATGTAAAAATATCTTCCTTTACTCCTGTGTAAACATATGACAAAATATCTGAAGAGGAAACTCAAAATTTAAGGATTTTAGTGGCTGAATACAAAGAGAATTGAAATTACATATCTTCAGTGACTCTTATAGTAAAGTTGAGCTATTGATTTTTAAAAAAGAATAGTACTCTTAAAACTCAAAATGCTACACATTGGCAAATGTTCACAAAGCTAGATACCTTGAAACCCTAATTAATACAGACCCCTCTTTGCAAGTAGATGCCCTTCCTGCACTGAAGTCTATGCCCTCTTGCCCAGAATCACTTAACCAAAGTGGGTGCCTGGCGATAGACTGATTACTGATTCCCATGAAAATCTTCACTATATATATATATATATATATATATATATATATATATATATATATATAGAGAGAGAGAGAGAGAGAGAGAGGATAGATAGAAACCTAAAAATCATGTATGAAGATGAATTGAGAAGATCAATATCTAGATGGAGAGAATATATAATAATTCTGGACAGGAATTAAGAATGAAATCCTTAATCAGTAGTAACAAGCCAAGATTAGGACTTTGATATGTCAGTTTGACTGTACCTAAGAGTTTTTTTTTTTTTTTTTTTTTCATTTCAATGAAACCTGTTGACCCAGATAAAACGAAAGAGAACAACCAGAAGTCCATGGCATATCACAGAAGGTATAAAGGACCAGGAAACAGAATGCTTGAGTAGATTTATTATTTAAGCCTGTTTATCAAATTTTTAAACTCTGCTCAAGGCAGATAAAAAAGACCTTCATCAAGGCAACGTAAATCATAGTTACTAAAAAGACCTCTGGGAATAGGTCTTCTCTGGCAGTTCTTTGCAGGCTAATAAAGCAGTGAAAGCTGTGACTATGCAACAGGGTGCTGATTTTTGTAATGCAATCCAAGTGATAAAATCCAGAGTAGTGCTGGGTGCATGGAGCATAGCTACTGGATAGAAAAAGCTGGAGAAATAATCAGGGAGTTTCACAACTATGTTTCTGGTGAATTAGCATTTGCCTTTAGAACTGATTGTATTATACAATATGCATCTAACACCAACCACATTAGACATCTGAAGGACTTAAGCCAATTTCCAGATTTCAGGTTCATTCAGTCTCTGCCCACACAACCCCATGCCCCTTTGGATGTTTTCTATATTATTCAGTTCTATGAAAATTAAAGACATTTGGAAATAACTACAACTTACAGTAAAATTATAAAAAAAATAAATAAATAAAAGGCCATGCTGATTCTCATTTGAAGAACATGTCAGATTTGCTTTGTTACAGTTTGAATATAAAATGTTACCCAGAGGCTTCTGCAACGGTCCCCTCCTGGTGGTCCAATTTGATAAAAAGTAGAGAGTTTAAGAAGTGAGACCTAGCAGGAAGAAATAGGCCACAAGCGTATGCCTTTTGGAGTTACGTCTTGTCCTATCCCTCCCTGTTTCCCTTCTCTATTTCCTTTCTGTAAGCAAGGAAAGAACCTCTTCTGCCATCATTCAAATGTAAGGCACAAGAATCACTGAAGGAAAACTCCAGACTTGAATAATGTGTTAAAACAAACAGTATTTATTCTGTAAAAACTACCACCATGCAGGAGTCAACCACTTGTAAAAATGGTGATACAGAGAGGAACACACAGACTCCTTTTAAGCACAGCTGGGGAATTTCAGAAACAGATAGGTCAAACATAATTGGTCAAGCAAACAGCAGCTACACTGGTATACTTTGAATTGGCTAAGGTTAGTTTTACCATCTTCAGGCATACTTGGACAAGACTGAGCACGTTTCAAGGGGGGGTGGGAGTTACAGGAATTATCCTTATTATTATTATTACTTGGTCATTGTTTGAGATATTGTGGGACTGACTCAGGCCTTATATATGCTCTCTCCTTCATCCCTGCTGTCAGGGGTGTTGTTGATTAATAGCCCTTTGTTTAAGAAACTGAAACTCAGACCCAGTTTATAAAACGGAGGAAGTTTAGACCTCTCATAACCAGCATAATGCTCTTCTGTCCAGCACATGAGACCAAACAGCCATAGCCTGAATCCTTTGAAGCCATAAGCTAAAATAAATCCCCACCTCCAGGTTGCTTGTGTCAGGTATTTTGCACACCCCCCCCCCCAGGAAAAAGCTAACTACATTAATATGCATGCACAAAATTAGAACTTGCTTTTCTTAACCTTTTAGAAATATTTCATCAGACATGGTCCTTTGCCACTAAGCATTTTGGGGTATATTCCTCAGATAAAATTTACTTACAATTCCATTCCTTTTTTATTTTATTTTTTTGGGAACTTTACATTAAATACTCCAATCCCACCCATCTATTAGCCCCACTCATTAGTGTTCCTTCAAAGAAAAACTATCAAATAAATAATAAAAATAAGATAAAGATTAAAAGAAGAATAAAGTAAGTTATAAATGAGGATATCAATTTCAATTCAAAAACCAACAGGAAAAAAACAAAAACAAACAAAGAAAAACTCCACTTTACTCCTCTATCTTTGCCTCCCATGGCCTCTTCATTCAACTAGTGCGAGCTGCTGTGTATCATGCAGTATATCCTTTTGTCCAAACAGGTTTCCTTGAAAATGACAAACCTATTTTGTAAAGACTAAGATTACCAAATTTTGCTAGTTCAACACTAATATGGAAGTTTTATTTAATATACATTCTGCATTTCAATTCTGTAAATGTATCTAGTGATTTAAAAAAGGACTATTGTTGCCTCTGGTAACAGGACTCAGAAGAGATCCATTCTGTGTTCAGATAGTGTTTTCTTCAATGTGTTCTCTGATTTCCTCAAATACTTTAAATCTCCTAGCTACTTTTTGTCATTTAGAAAATTAATGTTTTGTTTCATTGTTTTGTTTAAACATATTTGTCACTTGCCCTTTATATGGGATCTCTTCTTTCAATGTTTCCTGTATTTAAATTTGAGTGACATTTTTTAGCTAAAGGCATCCTGCCCCCTCAGCTCTGCTCCTCAGGTTTTTCCTCAAACCACCTGGCTCCACCCTACCTGAGACTTTCTCTCTGCCCACTAGGCTGAGATGAAAGTCATAAGTCCCTTTGCTCCCTCCTGCAGGACTCCTTTGAACCACCAATCCCTGAGCCACCTAAGGCCCAACAGGCTACAAACTTAGATCAAAAACTTAGGTTAACTAAAAGCTTACATCAAAAGGCACAACCAGCAACCTGATTCCCAATGCCGAGGTCCCAGAAACATGAAAATCTAGAAAATATGACTCCTGCAAAGGTCACTAATGACATAGTAATTGTCCCCAGCAAGGACTCAAAATACAGAATAAAAAAGAAGTATTATAAACATGCCAAAGAGTGCAAGAAATTCAAAGAGGGTATGAATAAATGCCTGAAGACTTGAAGGGGACAGAAATAAACAGATTGGAATCCAAGAAAAGAAACATGAGTGAAAGAATGAGAAAATGTCAGTATATGAAAATTGAGTTCACTAAAAAAAAATACTAAAGAAAGCACAAAGTGAAATAAAATCAAAAATGAAAAAAAGTAGTAAGTATAATAAGAACTTTCAGTTCTTATTATACTTACTACATATAAGTAAATATTGTATATACTATATATAAGTAAGTAGTATGTATAAGTAGTATACATACTACTAACCCTAACCCTAAATTTAAATCCTTACCAACAGAATAGATTGTTTTTTGTTTTAATTATTGATTCTTTGGGAATTTCACATATACATCTCAGTCCTGCTCATCTCCCAATTCCTACATATTCATCCCTCTCTCTTGTAGTGTCCCTACCCCAAGGAAAGCTCTGTTTGCTGGTAACATGGCTGTCACCTCTGCCATGTTGAAAAGCTACCAAAAGGAGCCAAGTCAGCACTCATAACAGTGCTAACATTTTAAAAGCTTTTCTGGTTGAAAAGTTATTTAAGGATACACAATGAAACAGATTCAGATGAAGAAAAACCTTTAAATGGATTAAAATGTGTGTGAAAAAGGAATACATAGAGTGGGAAAGAAAATGGATAAAAAGGCACTTAAAAAGGAGAAATATGGAATAAAACATAAAATTCCACATAAAGATGGCAAACACACAGAGTCTGGATTATGGTTATTATTGTGTTTTCTTTTAATTTTTAACTTTTAATGAGTTAACTGCAGAAAGACAATTCATTGCAAAGGCTGTTAAGTAAAACAAACATATACATGTTAAGGATATTTTGACTTTGATATTTGTTTCTAAGGATATGTTTCTCTGGAAAAGAATTTCTGCTTTTGTTTCCATAGGAGATCAAAACTTGTGGATTGTTTCCAGGCAAATATGGTTTCATTTCTCAAGGCCACCTGAAAATTCTCTGATGGGAAGATCAGCTTCCAGGATGCCAGTTAAGATGATCCAAAACCTTAGGACCCCATGAGATTACCAATACTCCTTAATCAGCAGGAAATAGTAAAAGAAATAAAGCTATGCTAAAATTCCCAAAACATTGCTTATTAAAGTTTGTTTTCATTGTAAATAGTTCATGGTCATAGTCAATCTCTTTAAAAAGGGGGTAGAATATGATATAGGAATGATTAAAAAAGGTAGATGGATTTTGTTTTACTGATACAAATTTAAGGTCAATTTTGGTGTGCTGTGTTTTTCTACTCTTATTTAAAGTATAATGTGTATGTAACTCATTTAAAATTATAATGGACAATTAAGAAATGCAGATTAACAGCCATCTATGATAAACCAAACTTATAGTCATGTTAGTTAGGTTTTTGTAGGTATACAAAGATATATTTCAATTAGATAGGTAGTCTTCAAACACTTCAAAGGCCTACAGAATATGGAGTAGAAAATATTATAAAGAACTTAGACTTTTCTGGACAGTGAGACAGGTCTGCTCCTGGCAGCACCAATGTATTTCAAGAGAATGATGGGCATTGAAGAAACTCCATATGGAATTTATTTTGTGGCAATCGTTAGCTACTGAACAAGAAAATGTTCTTGTATTGACTGCTTGATAGTATGCTGTATAAACTGGACATGCAGGTTCCATAGGAAAGTGACCTCTGAACTTTGACAGAACAAACTGAGATGGTCCTTCAGGTTCCTGCTTTACAGAGAAAATTGCCAGGCATCTTACAAAACACAAGAAGTGACTGGTGGACTATGCTAGATTTCTTGCTTCACTGAAAGGTATGCCAAGGACTCTGGGCCTATAGGCTGAAAGATGGATGCCTCAATGTTATAAAGGAACTTGGGGTGACTGTCCAGGCAAACAGGTGTCATCTCTGTCATTTTTAGATTTTGGAAGTTGCTTTCACTTCCTGTTTATTTGGGTAATATTATATCCTTCTGTGGTCTTTGATGTAGTTGAAGGTTTAATAACTATAGGTATAGTTTTTCTAAGTTATTTTAAAAGGTATATTAGATATAAAACTCTAGACTCACAAGGATAAGGTAGACAATGGAACATTTTCTTTAATTTTTGTTAAATACAAGTAGACTAGATATTGTAACTATAACACCTACTTGATAGCTGTTTTGTTATATGTAATTTTGCTATATTAAAATTGAAACCTTCCTTTTTGATTTGAGAGAAAAGAGAAAGTGTGGTGGGAATATTCATCTGTATGTTGTGAAAATCATTCTGCAAATAAAGAAACTGTTTTGGCCTGTGACAGGCACCATAGGTAGGCAGGGAAATTGAGGTGCAGGTGGGAGGAGGTCAGAACCAAACAGACTCCATACAGCTGCCAAAGAAGAAACATGTAAGGGACCCAGGTGAGCCATGGCCACATGGACAGATAGATTAATGGAAATGGGTTGAATTAAGATAAAAGAGCTAGCTAGCAATGTACCTGAGATATAGGCCAAACAGTATGAAATTAATATAAGCGTCTGAGTCATTTTAGGGGAGTGGGGAGTGGTCATGGATGGGTCAAACCTCTGGCTTGTATGGAGCCAAAAACCTTATACAACAGAGCAATATGTTTCAAGTACTAAAATAACACATGCCAACTCAGATTGGTTTACCCAACAAAGCTATACATCACAACTGAGGAGAAAAAAATTTGTATAATAAATGTATTATTGATCTTTTGTATGTTCTCTTTTTGTGGTTTTGTGTGAGAGAGTGGGAGTGCCTCTGTGTGTGTGTGTGTGTGTGTGTGTGTGTGAGAGAGAGAGAGAGAGAGAGAGAGAGAGAGAGAGAGAGAGAGTGTGCTTTGGTGGGGAGGGGTTTTTTGTTTGTTTGGTTGGTTTTGTTTTATGCTTTTCTTGGTTGTCTTTTTCTGCTGTTTTTTTTTAAAGAGAGGAAAAGAACACAAATTTGGGTGAGTAGGAAAGTAGGAAGATCTGGGGAAAATTTGGAAAGGAAAAACCATGGTGAAGATATATCGTTTTTAAAACAGAGAAGAAATTGCTGTTTATTCCTACAAAATGAAAATAAAATCAGCCTAAAGGAATTTATGGCCAAGAAGTCAATCCTACAGACAATATTGTAATAAATACTCTGGATGGAACAAAAGGATGAGCACAACAAAGAGGCTATAGGGGGTCGTTCAAAAGGTTAAGAGAATGGCTTAAGGCTATGTAAAGTAGGAACAAGAAAATCATTGATACTTTATAATATTAATGATAACAACATTAATGACTTCAGTTTCCCAATAAACACATGCATACAATCCCACTGAATTAGAAATTAAAAACTGTCTTCTTGTCTAAAAGAAATACATCTCACCTTCAAGAATAGACATGGCCTGAAAGTGAAAGAATGGGAAAAGCATTCCAAACAAACAGGATCAAGACAGAATTTGGTGTCACAGCTCTAATATCTGACAAAATAAACATCAAGGTAAAACTAATTAGGAAAGAGAAAGTCACCTTATTTTATTCTTGGGAATGGCCATAAAAAGGATGTTACAGTGGTGGTGCATGCCTTTAATCCCAGAACTCAGGCGTCAGAGGCAGACAGATCTCTGTTAGTTTGAGGACATCCTGGTCTACAGAGCTAGGTCCAGGATAGCCACAGTTATACAAAGAAACTTTGTGATGAAAAATAAATAAACAAAGGACATCACAGTTCTAAATGCACACCAAACTGTAGAACACCCAATCTTATAAAGCTAACTCTAGTGGTGGGTAAGTAGGTGACTTCAATACCCCACTTTAACTAGTGGGCTGGTCACTCAGACAAACACCAAACAGAAACGTCATAGACCAGTAAGAACATGGCCCAAATGGACCTAACAAATGTTTATAGAATATTCCACCCAAACACTACAGAATACACATTCTTCTCACCAGGCCATGGAATTTTCCCTAAAAAGAAAACATACATGGGGACAAGTCTTAGTTACTTTTCTATGGCTGTCAAGAAACACCATGGCTAAGACAACTTATAAAATATAGCATTTAAATGGGGGCTTGCCTATGCTTTCAAAAGGTGAGTTCATGACCATAATGGCAGAGAGCATGGTGAATGGCAGACATGATGCTGGAGCAGAACCTGAGAGCTTATATCTCATCCACAAATTGAAGGCAGAAAGCCAGATAGACTGGGCCTAGCATGAGCTTTTAAAAATCCAAAACTCAACCCCCTATGATATACCTCCTCTTAACAAAATCACACTTCCTAATCCTTCCCAAAACAGACCCACCAAATAGGGACCAAATAATCAAATAGGGGAGACTAGAGAGTATAGGGCTATTCTCATTTAACCCACCACAGGACACAAAGCAATCAGCAGCAAACGTAGGAGAATTAAAATAACTCCACATATTTTAACCACAATGGAATGTAGATTGAAATCAATAGCAAAAGAACCTACATTAAATGCACAGTTTCATGGAGATTAAAAAACAAACCTCTAAATGGTGAATAGGTATTGGCAAAACAAAAGGAGAAATAAAATAATTCTTGGAATTAAAAGAAAATATATCATAAAAGAAAAAAAACCCTATGGTAAAATAAAAACATTCTTAGAAGAAAATTTTTTTAAATCATCAATTTATTTTACATCCTGGCCGAAGCCTTTCTTCTCCTCATCCTCCCCACTGAGTCACTCTCCCCCACTCCGCACCCCATCCCCTAACCCTCTTTTTAGTCTCCATTCATAAAAGGGCAGGTCTCCTAGAAGCACCAATAAAACATGTCATATCAAGTTGCAGTAAGACTGAGCACCTCCTCATGTATTAAGACTGGTCAATACAATCCAGCATGAGTAGTGGGGTCCCACAAGCCAATAAAAGAGTCAGAGACAGCCTCTGCTCCCACTGTTAGGGTTCTCATAAGAGGACAAAGCTGCACAACTGTGACATATATGCAAAGAGCCTAGGTCAGTCTCATGTAGCCTCCCTGGATGTCAGTTCTGTCTCTGTGAGACCCTACAAACCCAGCTTAGTTGAATGTGTGAGCCTTCCTGTGGTGAACTTCGAAGAGAATTTGGAGCCTTAAATGCCTATGTTTAAGGAAAAAGTAGAAAGATATCAAATAAATCATTAATAATGCATCTCAAGAGTTTGGTGGTGGGGGAGAACAAACCAAGCCCAAAAGCAGTAGATGGGAAAAAAATAATAAAACTAAGGAAGAAATTAATGAAATAAAAGTAAACAAACAGTAAAAAGAATCAATGAAAATAAAGAATCAGTTCTTTGAAAGATAAGCTAGATTTACCAACCCTTAGTCAAATTAATTTAAAAAATGAGAGAAAATATTCAAATTAATAAAATTAGAGATGAAAAGGGAGACATCACAACAGATATCAGAGAAATCCAGAAAATCACTATGGCATATTTTTTAAGCCTGTATTTTGCTAAGTTGGAAAACTTAGAAACAGACAAATTTTAAATGCATAGGAGCCATCAAAGTTAAACCAAGAAAATATCAATAATTTAAGATTCATAGCAAACATGAAATGAAAACAGTAATAAAAACATATGAATTACAAACAATCAAAATCCAGATGAATTCACAACACAATTGTACAATACATTTAAGGAAAGACTATTTCACAAATAGGATCAGTCTGTAGGATTCACATAAGACTAGAAATAGACATGCCATATAACATATCTATACCACTCCTGGACAGATGCCTAGTGGACATTAAATCCTACCATAGGGACACTTGTTCAACCAGACTTGTTGCTATGCTCACAATAGATTAGAAATTGAATCAACCTAGATATCTAACAGATAAATGGGTAAGAAAAATGTGGAATAAATGTGCAGTGGACTATTACTTGACTCTAAAGAAAAATAAAATTTGCTGGTAAATGAATAAAACTGGAAAAAATATACATATATTAAATTAGATAGCTCAGGTCCAGAAAGACAAACACCCTAAGTTCTTGCTCATATGCAATTCCTTGCTTCACATCTTTTGTTTTGTGAGTTTAATTTGGAAGGGGTTCTTTTTCTTACTTTCTGGACTGTTTGCATCTGTTAATGCTTATTTAAAATTTTTATTTTAAAAATTTGTCACTCATTAGAGATATAATATTCTATATTGAAATATTTAGTGTTATTTTTCTGAAAATTCTCAGCTTGGTAGTTTATTTTGGTGTATTTTGGTTAGGAGTTCTGTGCATTTGGTTAGCATAGATCTGTGTGGCTTTGCCTTTGTTTCTGCTGGGGGATGCTCCATCTTGGATCACTTTCTTTTATCAGAGCTGTCGGTTTTATCAAGGCAACAAGTGAGATTCACGTCCCTACCATTAACTGGGGGCTTAATTTACCGTATCCCTGTTACTAGTAGTTTCTTTTTAGAAATTCACCTTTTACTTAAATGTCCTTTGCTGCTCTGGTCTCAGCATTGACTTTGGCTTTGGTTTATTTATAGGTGTTTAGAGATTTCTATGATTTCCTGAAAGCCCAGCGGTGAATCCCAAAGTATATTTAATGCAAAATCCAGCTGACTTCCCGCTGAAAAGCCCTGGAGCGTACTTGCTTTCCTCTGCCTGAACCTGAAGCCTGAAACCTGCCGCTTCCGCCTATAAATGTCATCATTAACTTACTCCTTTGTGCACCAGGCAAGGTTCTGACTCCAAACTCTTGGAGCACCTCATTTCTGCATCCTGACACCCTAAAGCCTGCATGATCTCTTTACTTCTCTCTCAATTTCTAGTTTCGGAGCAGATGCTGAAAGAGTCCAATCTGCTCCAACCAGAACCACCAAAAAGAAATAGGTTCCTGGCTGAATGGCTTAGGACTCCACGGCCACAACTCATTTAATTTCTGCACACAAAGCTGTCTTTTTATCAGTATTTAGGCAGCGTAGCAGGAAATAATGCCCAGTGTAATGAGTCACAGCCTGACTCTCTCCTTCATTGTTCTGAAAGCTGCTTTGATGCTGAGCCAGCCCTCGTGGACCAGGCTTCTCCAGACCTCTCCCAGGCCTGCTGACACTGCACTCACAGATCTGACTCCATAATGACTTTTCTGGTCATCTCCTTTGTCTAAATCTTGTCTTCGTGTCCACACTCTCTTCTTCGAGGGTCCTAACTGATGAGAAAAAGTCAATGAGTGTGGCCTTTTAGTGGACAGGACATGTTGGAAGAAAATGTTAGCAAGATGTCTGATGTTTACTCACTAAAGTGCCATAATGAAACCCATTATCTTATAGGCTGGCTTGAGAAATCAACTGATCAATTATTAAGCCAATTAAGGGTACCATTTGTCTGATCCTACTGAGCATCTGAGGGTGAGGACAATTCCAAGGGCAGGTGGCTGCATGTTCATTTCCAATGCTTTTACTTTTACCAGAAAGCAGCCCTGAGACTGAGCAACACAGGATGGATCATTTGAGTATTTTCAAGCCCAATTGATTAATGAGAGATATATCAACATAAGTGCACTAATGGGATGGTACAGGTGTAAATTATTTCACATGTAACATATTGATCTGTCCCGTTAACACATTTTAGCTGTCCTAGTAAACTAGGAATTATGTTTAATAAAGAAATACCCTAACTCAGAAATGTTCTGTGGAAAGGAGAGCAATTAACCCTTGAAATCACACTAGTTATAGCTTCAGTGTATTTTTATAAAGGATTAACACCCAAAGGAGAAAATTCCATAAAAAATGTACCATGAAATGTTGGCCTAAAGGTTAAATTATCTTACTAAAGGCTTTCTTGAATGATTTCAGTATTCTCTTGGTCTCGGTGTACTAAAGCTCTAATGATAAACAGTTAAAATTGTAATGATTTCTTTTAATGCTTTAGTTTTTCTAACCAGTTAGTACATAGGCAGGAGATAGGAAAACAGAAAGTCCAGTTTTCAGAAGAGCCCTGGATGTCTGCAATTACATCATAGCTCCTGTAAATAATGCCATCTGCACAATGGCTAATATTCCTATTGCAAATACTGGCAAAAAAAAAAAACTCAAAATATGAAAATAAAAGTAATCAAAATTGTTTATCTTTTTACATAAACAAATGCACCAGACAAAATTATTCTCAGATAGACCAAATTCATTGTCGTAGAACTGCTGATCTCCTTCCACATCAGGGCTCTTTAAAGTCACTGGTTATGTCAGCAAACAGTGCTCATCCATGTTTCCAAAAGGACACCCTGCTATGTCCACGGAGAGCTCAACCTTTACAGAAACATAAGGATTTCTCTAAACCAAACTTTGAAACTGCATTTTGGAGTAAATAATCAACAATTATGCCAGGCACACAAGAAACATTAAAATGCCCCTTCTTCCTATCAACATGCATTTGCTCATGCAAATGTACTCCCAAGTTAGCATCTTCCATAACATCAAACAATGAATTATTTAATTATCCTTCCTAAAATTTAATGCTCTCAAGTATAGACACCAATTATACGAGCAAGCAAGCAATCCCAAAGGCACAATTATTCCTTATTCTCTACAGAAACTCTGACAGTGGGATAGCCTTAGCACCCGGCCAATGTTTCTCTAAGTAGCTTTCAGGAAATTGCCATTCCAAAGTACTCAACTCATTTGAAAACTATTGCATTAGCAAGAGCTCATTTTCCATTGCAACTTTTTCAGGGCAGTTACTCAGCTAGCATATGCTGTGGGCCTGCAGAAGAGCTTCAGAAATACATTATTTTGGAAGAGTGTTTTACTTTAATCTCAATACACCTAAAAAGTCTTGGAAAACACTCTTTTGGGGAAGGAAGAACTGAACTGACTGTATAAGGTCACTAGAATAGAACATTTGTTTATGTGCTTATCACATTGCCTGCTACAAAGTGAGTTCTTGACACATCTTTTAGAAATCACAAAAATCAGGTAGTTCTTCACAAAGGAATTAAAAATGCTTAAAACCCATTGGTCAAGGCTATCAACCCCATGAGCATGTGTGAAGAAAATTTCCATTTAGCTGTGCACATTGACTTTTCTTTTTAATTGCTACATTATGTTTATTTTTCTGTCTTATAAAACAGAAAAAAATAAATAAAATCCTGCCCCCACCTAATGACTCCTGAAACCCACTTGTTAGATACTGAGCCAAAAGCTAATATCCCCATGGCCCTTTCCATTGCTCCTACGCATGAATAATACACTTAGTGTGAATGAAGCACAACATGCATATTATTAACTTGTCACTATAGATTAGACACACAGATTTACCTTATCTTTCTTCCAGTTGCACAATATTCCTTTGTATAAATGTGGCATAAGGTATTTAATCAGTCCCTGTTTGATGGATTATGTGAGCTGCATGACGGCTTAAGGAAGCATTTGTGTATAAATGGCTTATGAGTTAAAAAAGAAAGAATAGGTGTAGCCTATAAATCCAAATAACAAATTAAGAAGTAAAACTTATTCTGATCAAAATAGAAACATTTTGATATTCAAGTGAGGAAGAAAAGCTTGTGTCTGCACACACCAAGTCCAGGTTTAGGGACAGCAATGTGGGGATCCTGAGTCGACACTGAGAAGCTGTATACATTCTAAGACATCTTTTGTGTCCTTTGGTGGTCGAAAGGCCCAGTAGATGAGTTGTTAGGGAAACAGGCAAGGTACACAGAGGGTTCACAGGATAATATTATGGGCTAAGTAGTGAAGATATAGGATCAGACTGCTGTGGTCTGAAACCCAACTGAGTAATCACAGGCCTTTATCAAAACATACTCAGTTCCTTCATCTATAGAGTGAGGATACATATGCCCCTCATACTATTGCTGATAAATCTAGTAACTGCAATGAATTAAATACTTATTGTAGGATAAGACATTCATAGGTGATCTTGGCATGTTTAATTCTCAAGACAAATTTCTCATCCTACAAAGAATTTAAAGAGGCTCAAAGAGGTTAAATACCTTGCTTATGGACACACATCTAGTTAGAAAGTTTCTGGGGTTAGAATTATAAATGCCTGGTTTTTAGTTGAGAAGCGTTCCTGTGGTCTAGTGGCTGGAGATTTTCCATCTTTTCTAAAGACTGAAAAGGATGGTGAGATTTAATTCATTTATTGCTTTAAGCACACAGCTCAGCACTTCCCTGAGCACTCCAAAAACTGAGCAATCCTCACTGTTACCTGATTTCAAACATTCCTGTCCCTCCAAAAATATAGCCACTCAATTCACTCCTCTCCATTTCTGTAAATTTTCTCACTTGGAACAATTCTTATGATAAACTCTACCATTCTGTGACCTTTGTGTTTGGTTCCTTACATTTAACATATCTCCATCATTTATCCTTATTGTAGAAATTCTAGTACCTCATCCCTTTAAATGGCTAAATAATATTTCATTGTACCTTTATCCTACATCTTAGTTACCTATTCATCTGTTGATAGACACCTGAATTAGTTTCATCTTTTGGTGATTATAACCAAAGTTATGAATTTGCATATGCAAGCTTTAAATAGACTGACATTTTTATGTTTCTCGAGTATATAGTCTAGAGTGACATTTCTGGGTTATATAGTGCTGTATTTTGAATCTGAAGGACATGTAATCCTATAGAAGAATCTGTGGGATGTTGAAGAGCAGGGTCTTGTGAGAGGCCTTGGATCATTGAGGTATGACCTCAACTAGGGCTGAGAAACCCAGTCCCCTTCTCCCCTTCCTTCTCCATTCTCTCCACACATTGCCTTGTCACAGGCCAAAAAAAAAAACAATGGGTCAAACCAAATCTAGACTGAAATCTCCATAGCTCTGAGTCAAAGCAATCTTTTCCTCCTTTTAAGTTATTGTAGAAACTTCATTCAGATCTCAAACAAAAACAAAACAAAACAAAACCTGAGTAACACATCACAATAATCCCATTAATGTTTATGAGGAACACCATTTCTCAGAACTGCTTTCCACAAAGGTAGCAGTAATTTCACATCTGTATGCGCAGTCTGTGAGAGCACCAATTGCTCTAAAGCCTTGATTCCACTCACTGGTTTCCTGTTTACTTTTCAGCTACTATGGCAGGAAATCCCAGGGTGTGTGAAATGGTACCTCACTGAGGCTTTGATCAGGACTGATGATGTTCAGTGTCTTTCATGAGCTCACTTGTACAGCTTTAGAGAAACATGAATCTACATCCTTCAGCATTTGCAATTGGGTTTTGCCTTTGCACTGTGTATTATGAGTCTCAAAACTGTCTTATTAGCCCCCATCAGATTTGTGATTTATAGGTGTTTTCTCTGTATTTCTGGGTTCTTTTTCATCTTTGTGTTAGTGTCATTTGATGCCCAAAGGCTTTCATTTCATCATTTGCTATTTGATCTCTTTTTCTCTGGTTTCTTTTACTTTTTGAGTCATCTGATTTTATACTTCTCCTCACAGTACCCAGTGCTTAGGAACAAGATTAGATATGCAAAATCCTTGCCACTATATCTGACACAGCATAGGATTTTAATATATTTCAGTTCCTTCTTTCTATATACTCAGGAAGCCAGAAAGAGAAGGAGTTTGGATGCGGCAAATGTCTGGACTCCGCATATTCACAGAAAACCCAAAAGTTAACACAAGTGAGGAAAAAGGATGGGGCTGTAGGTTAGTGTGAATGTGAGCTAATCAAACACCCAGAGAAACAGAGTTGTACAGGCAAAGTCAATTTGTAGGAAGGCTGGGAATATTTGGGTGAAGATATGTAAAAGCCAGAAGTACTAGTTGGCTAACAGGAAGAAAATTGGAGACTTATTTATGACTTTGAAGTTGAAAATGAATTCCAAAGATTGTAAGTTGAATAGTGATGGGGTAATTTTAAAGGCTGGATAAAGTTGTATCATTTCACCTTTAAAGCCACTGCTGCCTCCCACTACACTAAAATCAAAATCAACTACAAAACCTCAGGTCTACACACCAGATGTATCGATGGAAAATTTAAAGCTGCTTAGGCAACAATGAAGGTCATATGGCACCTGTGAGTACAGGTGCATGTTAAGTTAATTGGGGTTTCTGACACCTACACTTGGCCATACTCCTTGTTAAATGGTGTTAGGAGGAGACACTCTGATACTCTGGCATTTTCACAGTAACCATGAGGACTGCTTGGGTGTGTTTCTGACTGTTAGTCTGCCAGAGTTCTGAAGCTTCCTACTACCCCTTTCTAAAAGTATATAACAATACTTTCTGGTTACACACTAAGAATGTGGGCTCTCATTTGCAACTAAGTACTTTGACCCATGTGGATCATGATGTAATAATCTGCTTGCACATCTATTTCTTCCAAACGAACTGAGAAGAGTAATTTTTTCTGTTTGTTTCAGGTGTTGGAAGTTGTTAGTAGTAGAATGCAGGGCGCCATGTATACCCAGTAGATAGGTCAGGGGTGCAACTAAACATCCTACCAGGTAAAAGACACCCTTCCTCAACAAAGTGTGGGATGACCCCAAGAGTCAATGGTGCTGAGTATAAGAAACCTGCTCTGGGTAGTTGTAGGGCAAAATCTTGCCTTGTGCTTCAACATGTGCTTTGAAAAAAGACCCTGCTGTGCTGGAGATGTTGCTCAGTCACTGTGATAGAATGGATGAGCATCAGAGGGGCTGAGTGTTCCTGGAAAATCACCACTGAGGAGCTGCTAACAACATGAGCATTATTTCACCTGACTTTACCACTCATGGGATTTTTTTTTCCTACCCTGACCTTCCAAATGCCAGACACTGGGGCTTGTTCCCACAGCCTTCTTCCTGCCCTCTCTCCTCTTTTCCCTCTCTGCTCTTTGTGCACGCTCAAGCTACCATTCTTCTTAAATAATCCCTTCCACTTGTCTAATTCATCCATTGTTAAATATACATTGAGGAGTCCTAAACATGTGTTTTCATCTCAGATTTCTTTCCAGCACCGTCTCTCTGTATGTGGTGTTACAGTCTGTGATGCCTATTCTTGGTTGTCAACTTGACTGTCTCTGGAATCAACTATAATCCAGAAACGACCCAGACCTTGAGGCAAAATGATTACATGCCTTTAAACCAGATCTTGAGGCTGGAAGGCACATCTTTAGCCTGGGTCACACCTTCTGCTGGAAGACAATGTAAGAAGAACGAGGTGTGTTTTTTCTTCACCTGGTTGCCCTCACCTTGTCAGCACATCCATTTTTCCACTAGCATTAGAGTCTACTTCTTCAGGATTCCAGCATATACAGACCAGCTGGGACACACTTGTGAGACTGAGCAATCACTTGGTACTTGGACATTTTATTCACAGCTAGCCATTGTTGGACTTCAACCTGTAAGTCATTCCAATAAATTCACACACACGCCAATGTGTGCGTGTGTGTGTGTGTGTGTGTGTGTGTGTGTGTGTGTGTGTAGAGAGAGAGAGAGAGAGAGAGAGGGAGAAAGATTCTGTGACTCTACAGAACCCTGACTAATATACAAATCAGCACAGGTCACTCACCAATGAAGGAGCCTACCATGAGTCATACATCCTTAGAAAACGTTTTACTTAGATGCTGAATCTATCTGCTTTCTAACTTTGCCCTGGGAAGGCGTTTGTCTCCTGGATTCTTTCAGCCTCTCAGACAGACTTTCTGTCTTCACTGCTGAGCCTTCCATCCACTCTTGTGCGGTATCATGACCAGCTTAATCTTTATACAAGTTATGTCCTGTCATAGAACTCTCTGCTTTAAAATCCCAAGACATATAAGAATTTGTATGAAATTCAGACTTCCTACCTTTACAATGCATGCAAATTTAGGGTTTTGTCTGTGCCTAATGTGCCACATGCCTTTGTTTTTCTGTTTTTGTTTTTAAATTTAAAACATTTAAAATTTTTAATTTTTAGAATTTTATACATGAGGACTGTATCTACATCATTTCCATCCCTCTTTTTCCCTTCTCCGTCTCCTCCCAAGTTCAGGTTTTCTTCTTTAACTATTGTTACATATATATGTAAAACACATACATGAATACCATCTGCTAAGTCCATTTAGAGTTGTTCATTATGTACATGTAATTAGAGATGACCTCTTAAGGTGATTGGGTAATCTATCAGGGCTTGTCCCTAGAGAAGACTGATTCTCTCTCAACAGACATTAATGACTCTTCATCTTAAGGGGGGCCTTGAGATATTTCCCTTATCTACATTGGTATGTAGGCTGATATTGTCATTGCCAAGGTTTGTTTAGGCAGCCATATTGTGGAGATTTCACAGGTTCTGCTTCCCTTTCATATATAGCAGATATAGTCTTCTAGATACCCTGTTCCTCAGATGCTTACACTCTTTCTGCTCCTTTTTCCTTGATGTTCCCTGAGCCTTAGTATAGGGGCTGCACTGTAGATGTAGTCATTGAAATTGAGTACCCCACAGTCAGTTGTTCACTGCATTTTGACCAACTGTATCTTTCTTTAATGGTCTTTGCTGCTGAGTGAGAGCTACACTTATTTCTGGTTATAAGAATAAGTATTAAGAATGCATTAGGAGGGCTGGAGAGATGGCCCAGACGTTAAGAGCACTGGCTACTCTTTCAAAGATCCTAAATTTAATTTCCAGCAACCACCTGGTGGCTCACAACCATCTATAATGAGATCGGGTGCCCTCTTCTGACCTGCAGGCATACATGCAGGCAGAACACTGTATACACAATAAATAAATAAATCTTTTTAAAAAGAATAAGAATGCATTAGGGATTATAATGGTTTAGGTGATTAGCAGCAGTAGATTCTAAGACCCATCATCTCACCAGCCACAGGCAATCGACTCTGTTTATCATAATAGGCATGAACTCCCTTCTATGGAGTTGATCTTAAGTCCAATTAGATTGCTGTACATTCCGAAGGTATATGTTGGGGTAATCTGCAGTTAGTCATCATTGTGATCCACAGGCTTTTCTCCTGAAAAGGACTATGGACAATGATTTCTCCTTGGAGTTTAGAAACAGATTTTTAACAACAGCTCAGAGAAGGAAGCTCTAGCCTGTGCAAGGCCCTAGAAGAAGCATATGGCTTCATGTCGAGCTTCAGGATGGAAAATTTCCCCAATTTGAGTTGAAGTGAACATGCTGTATACTTGAGAAAGCTGGCAGAGAGTGCCTGGCATATAGGCAAATCCACAGACATGATTTTTGCCTTCATACTTTTTTCTCTGTTGCTTCCTCCACGTAACACCAAGCTCTCTGCTTTGATCCACTGCTGGTTCACATGGTGGGGGGGGGAGCATTGCTTCTGTCTCTGATATTCCTTTGCCATATAAATCACATATAAATGTTCCCATGAATCTATTTCTGTGATAAATCATCTTTTGAGTCAGGGTGATTTTTAATTCCTTAGGAACCTGGAAATATTATAACTCTGGGAATGGAATAAGTTCACCCCTAGGCAGAGGTAACAGTTGGGCAATTGCCTAACAAGATGGCATAGCCTGAAGATGCTGGGTGCTACAGAATCTGAAAGCAGAATGAGAAATGGCGAGGGAAGGCGTTTAGAATTAAGTTCTTTTACAAAGAAAACAGAACTTCCTTTTGATTTTATTTTAAACTATAATTTCTTCTAGAATGTAAAAGTAGAAGTTTGTATTTGAGAAGTCAACAGTATATTATTTAAGTCTTCTTCATTATCCTAGATGGGCTATTTTGGCTAAAGTACTTGGATATATTTGAAATACAAATTTAGCCAAAAATTGAACTTGCCCTTGAAAATGACTTGATGTCTTTATATGATTTCTCTATATCCTGACTGAGTAGAAGCTGAACTACACAGCTCGATAGTGCCAGGGAAAGATCAGATCCTCAGATTCAGGGTAAGGCCTGGGCTTTGGATCAGAAGGGGAATAAAATACTCTGGTGTGTCACTAGCCAATACTCTCCTGGGACACCTTGTCCTTGGCTGGACATGGGCTTGACTATTAGCCCAAATTCAAGAGTGAGAATAGAGAGCTAAAGAGAATGTAGGCACACTCATCACCTACAGCTATCTCACCAGTGGCAAAACACAGGCAGAAGGGTTCCTGCTCACTACTCCTTTATCCACTCTCCTTTTGGGAAGGAAGGGTAGGAATTTCCTAAAACTGCCATTCCCTAAATGATCAACACATGATGCAAGCTAATGCAGAGAATCTTGAGTCTCTACTCCAAGTGTCTTTAAACTCTTTTCTATGTGCTTCTTGGTGCCTAAACCAGGACAAACTTCTCTAACTACTCCTGTCTGGGCCCAGCCCTGGAAAGAGATCCAAGGTTCTTCTCACATTCAGCTGTCTCCACCTGTTTCCACACTTTGCCACTGGCTGTTTCCTTCATATCTCCATGGCTCCTGTTCTTTCTTACAGAAAATGGAATGAGACTTTAAATGCACCTAGCCTTACCTTCCATCACTCTTAATGCCAAATCCAGCTTCTTGACTCAAACCCTCAAATATTGTTCATTCTGGCTCTGTCCAACATCCTGTTATCTCTCCTTGTCACATTATCCTTACTAGGCTTCAGCCACAGATTGCCTTAGTCAGCTCAGGCTTTCAAGGGAAAACATCAAAGGCTTCATAGTAGAAAAACTAGAAACTTATATTTTTACAGTTGTAGAAGCTGTAAATTTGAGGGAAATGGGGCCATGGGTTGGTTTCCTGAAGACTCATTACTACCTCCATTTCTTCAGCTTGAAGATGGCTGACTTACCACTGTGTCTTCACATGGTCTATCTGTGCACATATCCCTAGTACCTCTTCATCTTTGTTTTCAAAATTATATTTATTAATGCATGTTCATTTTACCAGTGAGATTCACCATGACATTTTCATTGATCTAAAAAATATAAGCAAGCCCTTCTTAATCCATGGCTTACACTTTAAAGAAGTTAGTTCATAGACTTGTCTGGGTGAATAAAAATTCACCTGCACAGAGATCAGTGAAAGTGATCACTAGAAAGTGAAATCCATTTATACATTAGTTACTGTTATGTTAATGATGCTCATATATACAGCTAACATGTTGAGGAGAAAGTATGAAAGAAACCTTCTGGATTCCTCCTTCTTACTCCT
Organism: Sigmodon hispidus; assembly: GCA_004025045.1. Lineage (NCBI taxonomy): Eukaryota > Metazoa > Chordata > Mammalia > Rodentia > Cricetidae > Sigmodon > Sigmodon hispidus. Next base: position 149,601 of record PVIH01000468.1, read on the forward strand.
AAGATAATGGCCAGGGATCAAACTGTTGGCAATGAGTTTGCCAAGTGGAACTTCCCCTCCCTCAGACATAGTCCCAGGCCTGAGTGGTAGTAAATCTTCATGTCCTCTGACTAGCAAATCAAGGCTTAAGTCACAGAATACTCTCTATAGTTTAACTCTGTCCTTCCTAAGGGTATTTTCTAAGCATAGGAAGTATCTAGAAATGAAACTATTGACAGAAAAGAAAGACATGAGTAAGAAAGTGCTTTTCATATTTCACTGGGTCACTTTGTCTCAGTAAAGTTTCAAAAATATAGTATGTTCAGTTTTACTGAGTTTTACTAAGAGGAGTTTTAGACTCATGGAGAAATTAAGAGGAAGATATAACTATTTCCCATGTGCCCTCCTCCCCACACATCCTCACAATTACAACACAGCCTCCTCAATTATCAACATCTCTCACAGAGACATGCACTTGTGAAATGACTGAGGAACTACCAAAGTCACTCAAAGCCTATGGTTCCTGTTGGGAGTCATGGTGGTTCTTGTCTTCTCTGACTGTTGATGCATATACATTGTGCATGGCCAGCACAATGGTTTCTTAGATTATTCACATTGCCCTAAAATTCTCTGTTTGCTGCCTGGTCATCTCTCCTTTTCACTGAACTCTTTGGTAACCAATGGTCTTGTTATAGTCTGTACTGGTTCATTTTTCCTAAGTTTTGTGTATAGAGATCTTACCATAGGCCTTAAAGAAGCAAATGGCTTTCTCTTGTCCCTCCAGCTCTCCACAGCTATTCAAAGATGTCTGCAGCTGCCCACTTGCCTGCCTTGCCCATTTTCTTAAAAATACCTAATTCTTTAAATTTTGTCGAATTGAACTGGACTCCTTGGGAGGTTTGGGTATTGCATTAGTCCCCTTCTTTGTCAAACATTAAGCCTCACTGTGAGGGACCTAGTGCATTAAAGCTTGTCACTCTGCATATAGAGTTATGCCACTAAAGGCACATTAAAAGAATTGCACCTGCATTCAAGCATTTCCACACACTGCAATGGTTCACAGTGTGAATCCAAGTGCACAGCCTGCAGTCCTTGAAATTCTTGCCAGAGCTGAAGAGGTGTGCACTGGAGTGAGCTACTATGAACACATTTGGCATTGAAGACAACTGCTTCTTGGACAGCCCTATCTCGGCATGCAAGGACTCCAGTCTCAGAGAAGTAAGCATTACTGCACCCTAGGCACATTAGTCGCATCCAGGACTTGTGCTCAAGCCACTAACTATGCTGGTTTCACAGAGTGAGCATCTCTGCAAGCCACTGCTTCCTCCAATGGAGCATGTTGGGAGGGGGGAAAGGGTGCCAACATGTAAAGAAGTGGCTTCCCCTGTGATACACAATTGCAGCAAATGCACTTGAGGTGAAGCCGTCAACCAACAGGAAAATAGACTCAAATCCAACTGCTATAATATGTGGAGGGCAGACTTAATTTGTCTTGCTTTTTGGTTCTTTTTTTCCACAAAGTATTTTTGCTAATTCTCTGATAATTTTCTATACAAACACCATGTATTTTGATCATAGTCACTTCCTGTTCCTCATAATTCCTCCTAAATTCACCTGTCCTCCCTTCCCCACCTCCCAATTTCATGTTGTTTTGTTTTTATAATGCCCCATATCCAATTTGTGCTGCCCATGGACTTATGGCCATTGAGTTATGCACTCTATCATGGTTAACTGACAGGGACCATACACTCAGAGAACATTTCCTCTCCTAGAAACCATCAGCTGTCAAGAGCTCATGAGATATCCCCCCTCATTCATGCTGGAATATTAATGAGCTTGATCTTGGGAAACTGAAGGTAGAAGGATCCCTGGGGCTCATAGACCAGCCAGTTTAGCCAATTAATGAGCTACAGGTTCAGTGAGAGAGGTGTCTCAAAAAATAAAGTAGGACTAGGGAGTTGGTTCAGCATTTAAAGGCTTGCCACAGAAGCAGGAGAACTGGAGTATGGATCCCCAGAAATCACGTAAATGCTAGCAGAGTGAGCATGGAACTTGTAATTTCACCTTAGAAAGTAGGGAAAGAGTAAGTTAGATGGCAACACTAGCCACTCCATAAAGTCCCCAGTTTGATTATAAAGGCCTTCCTCAGTGAATAAGGTATAAAAATATGTCAAAAAATGTAGACATGCCTACAAATACCCATAAACATTACACACATACATACATACATACATACATACATACATACATACATGCATACATACATACATACATGCATGCATACATACATATATACATACATACATACGTATAAGAAAAACAATAAAATGAGGAATGACTGAAGAGGATACCCGAAACAGACCCCTCACCTCTGTATGCATGGGTACTGGCAAGCACATGCATGCACATGTGCACAAACTCATCAATGCAACAGTGAAATTACCATTTGTTACCTTTAGAACTGTACCTACTTGAAATTAGAGTAGCCTTGACCCATATGCTCTCTCAGTTCTCCTTACCCAAAGATACTTCCTGAGGCATTCTGGAGAGCAATCCACAAGTCCAATTGAAGGGGCTATCATTTCCTGGCCCCTCCAGTGTAGCCACATTTCCAGACAACAAGGAAAAGATTCTTTGGCCCTGGTTTACCTTTCTGAAATCAAGAGTAAAACCAGAGCATGGTACCCCGCTGGGCAGCAGTGGGCTCTTTGTCCTCCAAGAAATTCAGTGTCTGCCTGAAGAACATTTAGGTATACCGGTTTGTGCACTATTCTCTAATGAATGCCAGTCTCTGTGAGAAGCCCAGACTGCCAATCAACTCCCATCTTTCTGTATTCATGTTCTCGACAGTCTCTGTATTTTCTACTTCCCTTTCACATAGCACAAGAGCCCAGGTGTTGGCTTTCCCACATGGCCTTGAAGAATCTGTGCTCAGTCGTTTGCACTTCCTCACAGCTTCCCCTTTGGTCCTCACCTACATAGACAGACTATTCTCATGGGACCACTTACTTTTCACCCATCAGCCTACCGTGGTAGATCTTGCAGCTTGCAAGATTCTGACAATGCCAGGCCTGCAGGAAGGGGCAGGTGTCCTTATTTCATAAAATTGCCTCTTGACTGCCCTTTGATTCCCCACAGGAATAAAGTCCTCCTCTTTGAGTAGCCTGTTATAATTCTTTGCCAGTCACTATTCCACTGTCCTAATCCCCTGAAGGTTTCTCCTTACTTACTGTCATTTCTCTGATATATTTGGTAACTTCACTGTAGTATATACCATCATTCCAATATCTTTGAGCCCAAGTTGGCATTACACTTGTCCTCCTGACTCAGCCTCCTGAGCAGCTAGGATTAGAGGCATGGGCTACTATGCGCAAACTGTGTTCTGATGCCTCTCATCCAATGCTGCCTCCAGTCCACCTCATTTACTCACTACAAGCATCACATTCTACATTGATCATTACCAGCAAATGTGAGCCTTTTATAATTACTACTTCAACAAACATTTCTCTCTAGCTCACTTCACTGACCTGACTCTGAGAAGCACTGGTCCCACTCAGAGCTTTTAGCCTCTCATCGCTTCATCTATTCAGAGTTTCTTAGTTTCTTCTGTGCTTAGATCATCATATTACACCCTCATATGTATTCTGCACTTTGAAAATGTCCAGGCCAGGCCCATTGACTCAGGTGACTCAGTGCATCAACCATGACAATAATTGCTAAAGACAGCCACCTCAGGCTGTTGACTGGTCTCAATTTAAGTTCATGACCAATACACATCAAGACTATACTTAGCTTGTCCCTTCAGTCACTCTCCTTTTATCCTGTAAAGAAACTCAGACTTATTTGTGACTACTGCAGAATTATCCAAGGATCTAGAAAAATTCAGATCACTGTGCTGAACTCCCAAAGTCTCTGGGTCATTCAAGTCTGGGGCTGGTATGAGAAATGCATGTAATGTGGATTCTTCTGGTCTGTACCAGACTCTGAGAGCCAACACATTATGAAGTTGTCTGATGAATTTTGTTCTGCTGAAGCTTTTGACATAGACTGCCCTCTTCACTCCCAACTCATTGATTACACATGTACACACAGTTGTACACAGAAGAGAACTCAAAAGCTGCAGCAGCTGAACATCCCTTCTTCCTGGGAGCAGATCCATGAACTCTTCCCTCCATCTCCTATGGGAAATGGTTCAGACTACTGTCCAAAGCCAGCTCTTCTTGAATACCTTAGATTCCACAACCCCACTCACCCCGCTCCAGTCTCTGGATTAAGAGCTCTCTTGCTCTGAATCATCAAGCATCTTGAGGAGAATCCTCTCACCCCACATTCCACGTCACTGTCCCCTTAACTTCTCTAATACAATCTTTGACCTGTTACTCAACCTGAAGATTCTGTAAAGTGAACTCAGGATTCTCACTTCAGATATTCTCAATGGTAATTTCTCTGTCCAATTCCATTTTTAAAATGCAACACATAGTTCCTTTGACCAGGATCTCTGTCCCTTCATTCAAACTGACCAGGAACTTGCCCCTCATCCACAATGACCGCTGCCCCCCTTATTCTCACTGACAATGACCTTTGTCCCCCCCACCCCTGTGACAACTGTCTGCTTATACCCACTGGCCAGGATCCCTGTCCCTCATCCTCAGTGACCACTGTCTCCTCATTCCCACTGACTATTGTCTTCTCTTCCCAATGACCCCAGGTTGTTTCTTCTTTTTCTTATTACATATGGTATGAAATTCAATCTCAGTTAGATTCGGATAACAACTGACTGTGAGCAAAACTAATTTCTTTAGTCAGGGACACTGAGGACTCATTGACCATATCAAGTGTGTTTAAAGATTTCCTAAAAATATATACTCCTGATCGATCCTGAGTCTGTCACATTTCTCCCAAGGCCAATTCAAATGTGTGTGTGTGAGAGGGGGGGGGGAAGGAGACAGAGAGAAATAGAGAAAGAAGTTTCCCAGTGCTGAGGTTGGAACCCAGAGTCTTATACACGCCAGATGACAACCCAGTGTTCTACTATTGAGTTACATACATACTCAGCTCAGAAACTCATTTCTTAACACTTGACATGACTGTGGGCTACTTTAAAAAAATTCAAGATCCATGAGACTTTCCTCATCTCCGCTTCTATCCCCTCATCCATCTCTATTTTAAATCTTACTTGCAAAAGCTGGGTAAAAAGAGGAAACAAGAGAGTATGGCTCTTCCCTGTCCTGAAAGAGCCCTGTCTGTCGCCTCTAAGGAATTCCCAAGCATTCAGGTTGGTTTCAGATGCCTCTCTGAACCCCATTTCTGGCTGCAAGCAAACTGTGCTGTAGGACATCACCTACAGCATGCTGAACTGAAGGGGAATGAATTCAGCTGACTCCAGCAGAAAGCACACTCTGTATAGGGTCCAGGAAAGAAAATAATCAGTCAAAGTGACAAGACTGATATATCAACCTTAAAACTGAAGGACATGTAATTTCTCCTCTGCACAGTGTCCAGATAAGAGAGGTCATACAAAAGCTATAACAATTAAAATGCTTATAGAATTTTCTTGTTATTGGAACACCATCATTTGGGGTTTCAGGGTTCGTGTGGCTCAGTAATATGGAAAATGAATCCAATTTTAAAAGTAGATTTAGAATATCCTGATTTCTCTAAGGCCTGTAAGATATTCAGTAGGCAAAGGCACCTGCCACCAACCATAATCACCTGATGTCCAGCTCTGGAACCACAAGGTAGAAGGAGAGAGAGCTGACTCCCACAAGTTGCTCTCTGATCTACACACCACACTACACACACATACACACACACACACACATACATACACACATACACACACACATATACACATACATACACACATACACACACATACATACACACACATACACACACACATACACACACATACACACATATATACACACATACACACACACATACACACATACATACACACACATACACACACATACACACACATATACACACATATACACACATACACACACATACACACACATACACATACATACACACATACATACACACACATATACACACATACACACACACATACACACACATAAAAACATTAAGTATCCTGGCTTCACTCTAATAGTGATCTAAAAAGTAATAATAATAAGTACTTAGTGAGGCTTTAAGTGCTGTGATTGCCACCCTCCCCAAAAAATGAGGCCTGGCTAAGCCATTACATAGTCCATCATCTGTATGTCATGTCACTAAAAGTGTTGGGGAGAGAAATTGTATCTCTTTCTTCATGCTGGCTGAGATGACAGATATCAGTGTTTGGGGCTGAAGCAATAACCTCCTCAGAATAGAAGAAAGAGTGTCCAGCATTTCATCCTTTCAGCTTCTTATGTTAACGTGGAATAAAAACAAAATAATTAAGGGATGAGGGAGCGAAAGCAAATGTAAAACTTCCTCCCATCCATTGTGTCTCACCATGTTATCCAGCGGTGGCCCACCTCAGAGGATCATTGCTCCTTTCTCAAGAAACACAGATTCCTGGCAGATGGGACCACCTGATACCCCAAGGTATTTTCTCAAATGAGGCTCTGTGGTCTCTGGGCTAATCAGAGCATTGTGGGAAAAGCTGAACAACAGAAAATACCCACTCACTAGAGAAAGTCTCTGACCTGCTTCAGACTGAAAAACACTCTTAGTGTAACCTTTCAATGACATTTTCATGCATGTATACAATGCATTTTGATCACATTCACCTCTGTTACCCCCCAGTGCCTCTGCCAGAGATCACTGTCCCCTTGCCAACTAGGCCCCCTTCTATTTATATGTCTTTTTCTCTTGACACAATGGGTTTCATTAGGGTCATTTGCTGTGGAATAATCCTTCTGTACACTGTGAAGAAGTGTTGCTCTCGTTGTTAATAAAAAGCTGATTACCAATAGCTAGGTAGAATTTTCAGAGCAGAGAGGATGCCGGGAAGAAGGAGGGTAGTCAGAGGAGTCTCAAGGCAGTTATGGAAGAAGCAACATGGAAATCTTATAGATGAGGTGAACAAACCTCAGGGAAGCACACAGATTACTAGAAATGAGTTGACTTAAGTTTTAAGAGCTAGTTCAAAACAAGCCTAAGTCAAGCATTTATCATTAATAATAAATCTCTGTATAGTTATTTGAGGAGCAGCTTGTGAGACAGAGCTGGTAGGTGATCTAGACAGAAAACTGCCTACAGTAACTTACAGAAGTGTGGGTGGGGCTACTGACAGCTGCATGGCTACCTTCCCAGGGGCTATAACACTGGAGAAATTTCCAACACTTTTGTATGAGTGTCTTTGTCTTAAAGTGATTATTGCTCAAGATAAAACATATACTTTTGATAGTAAGCAAGGTGAGCATAAACAGAATTTAGTTTGTGACTGGTTGTGTCCAGTTCTCTGGCAAACAGAAGGAAAATGCATTAAATGCTTTCTCCAGCATACTAAAAAATAAAAACCCATACTGTCTTCTGGCGTTAGCAGTCAACACTCAATATGGGCTTTCACCATTTTGTGACCTAGTAAAGGATTGCATTAGGCCAGAATTAATTGATATAAACAAAGAACCAAGAGATAAAAACAAAGGACTAGTAAAAACTACATTCAGGAGAGGTGTTTCTGGTCACACTTCTGTCTGGAAAGCATAGATCAAGTTATGTAAGATGTTCTCACACTGTAACAGGTGGGAATCCAAATCATCCAGCATGTGGAAGGGGCACATGCTTTTTTTTTATTTTTTGTAATCTATGAATCCATAGAAAAGTAAGAAATCCATTGTTGTAAGTTTCCCAGCCCGTTTTGGGACCAGGAGGTTTGTGACCTGGGGCACGCAGCAGCGGTTGGAACCTGGTTTGCAGCAGTTTTTGTCCCCCAAAGAAATGAGTCACATGCTTATATCCTTTACACTGTTTGGCCCATGTCTTAAGCACATTACTAGCTAGCTCTTTCATCTTAATTCAACCCATTTCCATTAATCTACCCACCATGTGGCTCGCAGCCCATGGCTCACCTGAATTCCTACATGTCTGTCTTCTTTGGGGGTCGGATGGAGACTGACTAACTCCGCCCTTTTACCTGCCTACCTGCGCTGATTCTCCACCCACTTTTATGGTGCTGTGCATAGGCCGAAACAGTGCTTTATTTACAGCATACAAAGAACATTGCACCACAATCCATCACCTTATTAAGGACAGATACACTCTTTGGTTTTAGTGGCAAGTACATACTGAACTGCCACTAAAGCCTCCCACTGCTGCTAGACCCAGTGAGAAGGAAACCAGGCAGCATATAAGCTATAATTGTAGAAAATCCAACACAAGATAATAACATGGACCTTACTGCAGAGAGTTCTTTTTGCCTTCCACTTATGGCATGATGCACCTGCATGCATAAGTACACATATACATATGCAAAATAAACATGAGTAAATAAGAAATTCTGTTTGTATAAATATAAATACAATACCTTTAAAAAAAACTTTCAGAAAAATAAGGCCTCAATAACAAGATTCTCTGTGCTTTAATCAGTATTTGTGAACCTTTTTGGGTCACAAGACATCTTTTTCTCCCATTATGAAGTTATAAAATGATTACAAAAATATTATCATGGCATCATTCAACATTTAGATGGCACATTTCCTTTTGAAGACTCAAACTTTCTATGAATAGATTACCTCAGTTCATCTTCACTACAGTTTGATAAGTTAGAAGAGACATAATGCACTAATATTCCTGCATTATGAGGAAAGAATGAGGAGTCTAAAAATTCAAGCAGCCTATATACATAGAATGAAACTGAAGTTAAAATTTGACATGAGAAAGACACAGAATTACAGTCCTCAGTCACTTAACTGAGTACCAAGGGCACAGCCCTTTTATCTCTGGAGTGTTCTCAGTCCTCCAGGACAGCGTGTCTAACCAAAACAATGAAGATCCTTGACCCACAATAGGACCAATTAAAGTTAAGTATGATCCTAATAGCTATCCTGGGTGGTGGGGCTACCCATGTGTGTCTGATTGGCCTAAAACCTCTGCCTATCCAGAAGGATGGACAGAGGGATGATAGAATGAATTCTAAAGTTTTAAATGTAAACCAAGCATTATAATCATTGCATATTTTCTTTTGCATCTCAAATGGTACTGTATGTTAAATTAAGCAAGTAAGGTGACAATACACCAAAAAAGCTTTAAGGACCAAATCTAAGAAGCATCCATCCACACAGCTCTCCACTGGCTTCATTGTGGGTTTTTCAACCCAGGCTTTAGAAAGAAAGCAGGTGTGCAGTCATTTGCTCCCAGCCTGCAAGCCCTTCTGACAAAAGAAACCCTTTGCCTGAAGCATTTTTCTCCTGTCCTTATAAATCAAATAAGAACAAATAACAATTTCTGCTAAGCCATATGCCTCAGCCTCGTCCTTCAATTGGCCTAAAATACAAAGATTGCCCTTCTGTGTTCTTTTGCCTACCCTTCTTTTGGGGGAGGGCACAGAGAAAGCTAGAGAAAAGGAAAAGAAAAAGAAATAAAACAACTGTCTAAACAAATCAATCCCATGGTTCCAGGGCTTTTGACCTGCAGCAATGTCAGCCAGCCTCAGCCTTCTTTTTCTCTTTCCTTTTTTGAATCAACATAACCTATGATTCTGATCACTCTAGTATGTCAGTGCCTGCTGAGGGCACATTTTATTGTTCATAAAGCCTCAGACGGTAATAAAAAATAAGCAAGAAAACAATGAATTCATCAAAGTTGTGAGAATATTTGAGGGAAAAAAAGGAATTTCCTGCAGTAACTGTCCCTGACTTGGCTCTCTAATCGAGTGAAATTTCATCACTTTATCTAATATCATGCTTCATGCTTCAGGCTCCCAGCAATCCCATTTCAGTGTGGTCTAATGGGCAGCTGGTACGGTAGGCAGCAGGGCCCAGCACAGTCTGTGCTGACACACTGTGTGACTTGCAGCCTGGTGGGGACTGCAGCCCCTTCACAGAGAAAGGTGCCTGTTGACTGTGCTCAGCTGCCCACCCTGAAGTCACCACAGCTTACAAATCCCAGGGTCTTGTGGAACCACTGTGGCTGATTTGGGTGGCTGTACATATGTGACTTTGGTGACAGGTTGGGAAAGCCTGTTACAGTGTCTGCGATCTGAATCTAGACAGTGTAATGGAGAGTGTCATTCGAACTGCTTTGCACGCGACTCTTCTCAGAACCCCTGATTCAATTTGATATTCTGAGGTTAACGCACTGTATTGGGCCTGAAAATAGGAATGCACACCAAAAGCTTTTATACTTACTCAGTTCAGTAAGCATGGCAAACTCATCAGCAGCTATTTGTACATTGCAGGCATGGTGGGACTTGCTTTGATTTACTGATTGATGCTTGCTATTCCTCCTCCAAGTCTTACTTTGGAATTGAAATGCATCTTTAAAATGTTTGCTTTTGACATAATAGCTGAGGAAATTATAATAAATGAAGCAACACACACACATATGGTCCAGGGGAGATTCCACAGTCTTTGACTCTAAATTTCCAACATATACAAACTTCAAATTTTTCTAACAATATAAAAGAGGCTAAGGAGATGTGACAACTGTGTGAACTATGAGACCCAAGGCTGAATTTAGTGCTAAAAGCTGAAAGGTGCCACCCAGCCTATCTCCAGGATAACCTGAACAACCTGCGCTGGGGGTTGGAGAAAAATCTTGCATGGATGTTAAGTTTCTTGAATTTAATAACTTGCTGTACTTATGTAAGAAAATGTGTTTTCTTAAGCAGTTCACAGCAAATTAAAGGTATTAATGACTATAGGGGCATGGGGCATACAAATTACTCCCAAAAGCTTTGGAAAAATTTAATTAGAGAAAGGGGAAATGATAAAGGCTATGTGGCTAGACATTAAAGCCAGGGAAGCAGCCAAGCAATGAAAAATAATTCTTGTCCAGAGGAAGCAAATAAATTCTGCTAAACGTAGTTTCAGTTGTTGTCCCCACACCCTACTTGAGAAGAAGCAATGTTTCCCTGAATATTCCTATCTGTATATGAACCATGGAGCCAATTACAGCATTCACCTGTCTCCATTAATGATGAGCCAGAATCTGTTAACACTCATTCACTCAAAATAAGATTGGCAAACAGAGCCAAATAGAAAGGCTATGTAGTTCTCTTAAACAGCCTTGTGACATTTTTGTAAGCTTGAAATTTCTTCAGAACAAAAACATTTCTAAAATTACTGTAGGCTTTGAATTATGGTGGATGGGGGCTGATTAGGCGATGAATGCCTGCCATGGCTTTGATCACAGTGAAGTCCATGATATGTGACCTCCTTAGCACTCAGGAAAGTCTGCTTGGAGCTATGTCCTGCTTCATGTTTGTCCTTCGCAGTTGGGTGTGGCAGATTTATACCCCGAAGAGACTGCAATTCATCTTCAGTGGAGTGAGCTGCTTCTACCTTGTGGGAAGGGAGACATCACACCAGATCAGAGCTAATGATTCCAGAGGCCAGGGGGCATTTTTTTTTCTCATAAAATACTAGTGGTTTCAGTTAAAGAGGAACATTTGGAGGGGGGAATAAAACAGCTGAAACATCTGTCCTTCTATTGAAAGCAAGTGTTTTCATCACTGGGCCAATAAGGCATGTCCTCTTTCTTAAGTGCCAATCCACATGACAAACATTTTCCATTTTAGACACAGACATTAAGTGTAATACAACTCAGCCACCCTTTGATGTCCTGGTTGGCTTCCTCTGGAAAATGACTGGCACCAGGGGTACTGTAATGACAACCATACTCCTCATAGCCTTACATTGAAGCCTTAATAGGTGACATGTACTCTAAACATGTTATCACATTGTCTCCTTTAATCTTCCAAATTCTGTGATACTATAAGCTCCATTGTTCAGATCAGTAGACTGAGGTTTAAAGTGCTAAGCCCTTTTATCCAAAGGTACCTGGTGCCAAGCAGTGTCAGAGAAGGGTTTTCTTTCAGGTTAATCCTGAAATGCAAATCCACAATGCCTAAACCTCTCTTAAACAGCCTCTAGAAGCTGTTTTATTAAAAGCTTATTAAGAGAAACATCACAGATTAAATGTTCACAATATGGTACCCTCCATGTTGTAGCCATGTGTCATCTGCTGCCAGTGCCTCATCCTGACAGTGTAGTAACTGGTTTAAATAAAGATGTAGAATATTTAGAGCAAAGGATGCAAAGTGGAGCTATTTACATAGATTTTCCAAAGTTACTAAGAAAAGAGGAGAAAGGAGGAATGACTTAGTTTTCCATTTTGAAGATTTTAAAAACTCTACTTGGCAAGAAGCAGACTTTCTAAGACTATAAAACAAAACTTGACTGCCAAGTTACCATAAATTTCAAAAATGGAAGCTTCAAGTGCTGTTTTAGCAATAGTAATAATTATGCTGATATTTTCTCCTACCAATAAAAGTGATTTTATAAAGAAAAATATCAATGTATATTGACCTTTGCTATGCAAATCATAACTGAAATGTTTGAGTCTGATGTTTTAAATTACTTGATCACATCAAAAACATTAAGTCTGTCCACCATGTTCTATGCATTCTAACTTACATTTATCACTAAAAAATATCAAGAGTCATTAATGATCATTTGGAAAGGTCTGAAACATTAGCTAAATAAAATTGTGACCTTGGATTCTACTTTGTCACCTGCCTGATATTTATTGAATTCATTTAAGTTCTATTGACTGTTCTCTAAGATTTGCCCTTCAGAAGCTTAGAATTAAAAGGTAAAGTACATGTGAACAGGTAATGTTCAAAAAGGAAAAATAAATATTTTATCTCAAATATATATATATATGTATATTCAAGAATATAACAAAGTCACTGTCCTCTTAGACTTTGTTTCTAATTCCATTCAACTCTGTTATTCTTATCCACATACAGGTACAGCCCTATTTCCTCAACCTCAGAAGTAAATAAGCTAATAGCTTAGATTGGCCAATGAGAGAATCCAAACTTCACTAAAGTAACAAGAGACCTACAGATGACACGTGGCCCAGACCCATATAACTAAGACATACACTGGGTTATTATACCTGCTGTGAATAAAAATTTCATTCCAAGACTGATAGCTAAAAGGGTATGATGGCACATAACCTTAATATCAGCACTTAGGAGGCAGACTCTAGCAGATAACTTTGAGTTTGAGGCCAACAGTCTTCATCGTAAGTTCCAGGACAGTCACCATATTGAAAAAAACAAACAAACAAACAACAGAAAAGATTGGGAACCAAATATACTAGGTCAATACAGGGCTCCTGAAAACTACTTTCTTCCATGTTCAAATGTAGGGTTTTCTAAGACTAAAATCAAAATGGAGACCTTATATCTAAAAACTGTTAGGAGAGACAGATTCCAAAGAACATTAACCTGCCGTTACATTCAGGCAGCTCAACTAGTAATTTCTAATTACTTCTATGTTCGCTCCCATTTGTTTCTTTCACTAAAAATAACACTGTCTCTCTAGGAACAAGATGAGTTTGAACAAGCTTTCCATCTCTGAAGTTTTGACTTTCTCCACATGCTATTGGAGAGCAAGTTCGTGTATCTGGAGACTTCAAAAGGATACTTTATAAGTAAAATAAGATGGTCAGGTGACTGATGTTAAGCCTTTAGGATGGTAGTATCTTTCAATACTCTATCTTATAAGGGAAACGTAATCTGGTAAAGTTTCATAGAAACAGTTTTTGATGGCTCCAAAACACAAGCTTGCAAAGTGGAACTAACCTTTGAGAAATGCTTAGAAATGATCCAAAACAAGCAGATGCACTAGGCTCACTCTAGTAGCAGGAAGTGAAGGAATCTTAGTTCTAAGTTTTGACTTTCTAACACATTTTAAACTGCAGACAAATGAGCTGGCACAACCATAGAATTAGTTGCAATATGAATGTGAAATGATGCTTTCTCTGGGCCTTTGTATAGTTAGGCCTAATCTCAGGACAGCAATCAAATGTCAATGTAGGCTATCCTCACTTCTCTCTCTCCTTCTTCCTCCTCTTCCCCCTCCCAAGTTCCTTGTACTCTGCACTGCAATTAAATGTGTACCTAGTCTTAGAAGATAACCCTTTCTATTCATAGTACAAATATTAGGAAAAACAAAGAAAACATTGGAAAATCCTTCCCTGATTTTAGAAGTCAGCAAAGTTTTAAATTTTAATACTTAGCAAGCAGTTATCATGTGAAGGTACAATAACAAACCTACTTTTCCACCCAAAGTAGCAAGGTCCCCTAAAGATACATTGCTCAGAATCTTCAAGAGCTATGATTTTTTTTTAATTTAGTGTCTAGAAAGTTTATCTTCTTGCTAGATTATACTTCTAATAATAATGCAAAAATTAAAAATAATTTTTCTTTCTTGAGTTGCTGATATTATCCTTTTGACTCAAATAGGAAGTATAGAGACCTTCTAGAAATTTCCATAATAATTTTTCTCAGCAGTATAAATGATGTTTTTTCCCATTGTAATTTCTCTGAAGAGGTCTTGGCACATTTCTAACTGACAGGTTTATATCAATCATTGGTTACTCACATTTAGTAAGCCACTAAGTAAAGCAGAGCCTTCAGTAATGTGTGCTTGTATAAGAGAAAAGAAGGCAAGAGGTTCATGCAGGATAAAGGTCTTCAAAGATGAAGAGCAAGAGAAAGTTTGTGCTTGTTTGTGAGCACAAATTAAATGCAACTATGACCTATCACCCAGAATACCTGCGTACTTTTTGACTGAACTCAAATTCAATAGCATCAGAAAAATTATAATAAGCGAGATGTTGTTGAATACCCCTTCAATCCCAGCACCCTAGAGGTGGAGACAGAGGCAGGCAGATTTCTGTGAGTGTGAGCCCAGCCTGGTCTACATAGTGAGTTTCACGACAGCCAGAGCTACATAGTGAAAGCCTGTCTCAATAAACAAACAAACAAAAAATTAGAATGTTATCTCCTCAGGTAAATATCATATATTAATATTATTGACATAAATAATATTACCACATTTGTAATGTAGGATATTAAATTATACTTAACATTTTCTTTATCTTCAAAATGCACAGGAGAAAAATTAAATTCCTGTGACCATCCCCAATTTTCTCATACACACGTAAAGAGAAAGGAAAAAGGTTGAAAAGTGTAGGGGTAACATGCCTGGTTCTGTGTTCAAATCCATGGCCCAGGGATCAGGGATAAGAATCTTGGATGCAAACAAAAACGTATAACTTAAAGATGGAATGCACAGTCCAGAGTGAAAACAGTCCTCTGAAAGCTTCTCGGCCTCTCTAATGCCCTGACCCTTTACTACAGGTCTGTTCTGTGCTCACTCACAACCATAATATCATTTTTGTTGCTACTTCATAACTCTAATTTTGCTGTTATGAATTGTAATGTAAATATCTGTGTGTTCCAATAGTCTTAGGTGACCCCTAAAAAAGGGCCATTTGACCCCATTAGCTTGTGATCCACATGCTAGGAATCACTG
Source organism: Sigmodon hispidus (assembly GCA_004025045.1). Taxonomy (NCBI): domain Eukaryota; kingdom Metazoa; phylum Chordata; class Mammalia; order Rodentia; family Cricetidae; genus Sigmodon; species Sigmodon hispidus. Next base: position 165,092 of record PVIH01000468.1, read on the forward strand.
CCTTAAAGAGATCTAAGTCTTAGACATCAGTTCTAAGGAATTTGAACAAGGCTTGCTCATGTAAAGCTGAACTTATTAAGTCATCTCAGATTAATACAATGCTTAGAACTATTAAAAGAGATTCTCAATAAAATATAATTTCTAAAGTCCAATATTACATAGACCAGTGTATTCATTAAAGCATGGAAGATAAATTCTAGTCAATCAAGAATAGCAAAGAATGTCATCCACAGTCTGTCTGAGGTGCCATAGAAAGAGGATTCTCCCTGGGCTTTACAAATACTTTTCTTTAGCTGAATCTAATGACAGTATAAGATGATAATAAAGTTTTATGTTCTTTTGGAAAAAATAGCCAAAATATTGACTAATGCATAGAGTACCTTCCTTAAAGACCACAGAGAAAAGCCAGATCCCAGGGAAAGCCGTTTATTCTGGCTGTCTCTTCCTACATATTCCTTGGACTTTTTGGCCAATTAATTCCTAATAATAAATTTAATTAAACATCTATGAATCAGATCTTAAAAATGAGTGTGCTTCTATAATTTCCTTCTTAGACGTGACAACCTACTAAGCATTCATAAAAGGAGAATGGAAGAATGATCCGTTGTGTCTACTAGGATTTCTCTTTCATTAACAAAAGAGGCTGTGGATGTATGTTTTCCACATCCGCTTAACCTTGAGACTCCATGTTTTGTTCCCTCTTCCACTGCAAATTTTAAATGGCAAAAACATTCCTGGTTTCATTTGCAGTCTGAAGGAGTAATTCAATGATAACTGTGACATTTGAAATATCTGTGGCTTTGCACAGCATTTCCTCTGAGAATTATAAATAAGCCAAAAACATTGAATAATGCAAAGAGGACCTTCCTTAAGGGACACAGAGAAAAGCCAGATCCCAGGAAAAGCTGTTTATTCTGGCTATGTCTCCTTGTTCCTATTCCTTGGACTTTTTATTTTGGCCAATTAATTCACTAATAATAAACGTAATTAAATATCTATGAATCAGCTTCTAGATCTTGATTTCTGAGCTAATGTTCAGCTGAGCAATGTAAAATTCAAGGTTGTTTCTTTTTCAAAAGAAATGTAGATTTGCATGGGTTCCAGCGCACACACGTGTGTACATGCACACACACAAATACAAAACGTCATGTACATATTTTTTTATTGTCCCTTTTGTCAACCAACATTCAAGCACGGGACCTGGGGCTGCTAGGAAATACTCTAGCTGGAAGGAATTTTTATCCAAACTACCCATATCTACTCAAGCTTTGTGTTAATAAATTTTGAAGGCATATAGGCAGTTTTAGTTGAATCCCCAAACTGTACGTTTTTAAAAAAAAAAAAATAGTCAGACCATTAATCATAATATCAAAATACTTTCAAAGAGATTTAATAAAAATGCCAGTCTTACATTGTCTGCCTTACTTCTAGCTACATGAAATAAACAAAGGGGGGAAAAAAAGGAAATTTCTCTCAAGCCAACATAAAGTAGATGACTTCAGAAATCCAAGAAAATTATTTTTATGTAAAAAATAATACTAGATTTCAAATGAAAGTCTTAACTACCAGCAGTCCCCAAACTCAGTGTGTCCTGCTTTAGAACAAGCAGACCCCCAAAGCAGTGGGCACTCGGCACATCATGGTGACAGAAATCCTGTACTTTTCTGGAAGAGATGACTGGAGGTTTCCCTTCATCTGTGAAGTGTGGCTTCTCCAGAGAGAGAACATTACAGACAGTGAAGGAAGAAAGAGGCCTGTGGAGAATGCGACGTTGGGTTCTCATTTCCCACTTCCAGGAGTGGGAGAGCTCAGAGGTTAAGGGTCAGAGAGGGCACATTTTCCCCAGGTAAAAGAGAGGACCACCAACAGCCAGTGTGCCCAGCAGATATGACCAATGCATCCTCAATGCATTGCTTTTTGATGTTTTCTTACTACTTTCTCAAAAGAATGGAAAAAAAAAAAAAAAAAAAAAACCTGAGGGAAAGCCGTGCAAAGTCTTCCACTGGGCTTCGCTGTTGTGGAAGCAGATGCCTGTGAGAGAGCCATGACTTCCACAGTTGTAGAATACTGAGTCACTAACTCCATCACCTCTCCGTATTCTTGATATCCAAAAATAAGTGAACCAAGAAGGCAGTGGAGGCCATCTAGGGAACACATCCTGTTTCTTAACTTCTACTGGACTCACAGCATTGCTCAGTGCATGCCTCTCCCTACAGACATGAAGGGTGTAGCCTTGATAAGAGGAAAGCTCAGAAAAGCTGTAACTACTGCTCCAGATGTCACTTACAGGTGTCACTTCCATAAGGATTAAGGATTTCTTTTTCCACTGTGTGCTATGTAAGCAGTGCTGTGTAAGACAGTAAAGGCACATTCACTGCACTCTGTCAGCCACCACCTTCCCTGCCTTAGAACATTTAATTAAGGACAGTACTTTAGTAAAAAGAATTGTGTTCATTTCACTTGAATAAAAATTTTTGACAAAGTGACCATCTGTTTCCCCTTTCCCACCTAATTTCAAAAAGAATTGTACTTAAAACCAACCAAAATACCCTGGGACAAGGTGGGATTAGGAAATCCTGGTTTTCTCTATACAGACTTAACATTTGATCATGTGGCCACCTGAAATGGCTTTGGGATTAGTACTGCTGCAACTATGACAACATATGGGAACACATGAATAGGATCTTCAGCTTTTGCTTAGTACAGCAGTCCTTAGCCTATGAATCACAACCCCTTTGGGAGTTGAATGACCCTTTCATGTGGGTTGCATAACAGATATCCTGCATATCAGCTATTTACATTATGATTAATAAAAGTAGCAAAATTACAGTTATGTTGTTGCAGTGAAAATAATTTTATGGTTGAGGGTTACCACAATATGAAGAACTGTATTAAAGGGTCACAGCATTAGAAAGTTTGAGAATGACTAGCGTAGCACCTCATTCCTGAAAGGGACATTTGCTCAAATGATAACACCTCACTTCTGCTGCTCCTGTGGAACCACCTCCACCCAGGTCAGCATTTCCAACAGCAGAATTTGTTTATTTTTAAAATTAGACACACTTAAATCCAAACCTAGAGAAACGGATCCTTGACGTGAAAAAGAAAACACAAAAGCTAGAAGATGAAATACAAATTCCAGGTAAGTCTGCTAAGGTGAAGGGCAGGACTCAAGCCACACAGGCTCTGTGGATCCCAGTCTTTCCCTGATGCTCCTTTTCATGTAGACTGATGGGGAAAGTTTCATAAGATAACACTATAATTAGAGAATTAGTAAGTTGACCAACAAAATAAGGTCTCCGAAGGCCATCGGGGATACATCCATGTCATGAGTAAAATATACCTTGTAATCATTGTTCTCTTTGGCACTTTTTGTTAAAGTGGTAGAGTGCTCTGCTTCCAGAAGGCCATGGAAATGGCTTTGTTATGTCAGAAAGGTCATGACTTCAGAGTAGTTTCTCTCTATATAGATAAGTTTTGTCAGAAGAAACTATATTTCGTTACTGCTTAGATTGCAAATTCTCCTGAGGAAGTTCCCACCTCTGTTCTACTGACAATTGTGGGAGCCACTGACTCACATGCGTAATAAATCAATGAAGATGAAAAAAATTTTAAATAAAAGTTACTTCATTGCAGGATATAATTAGTGCAAGGGGTTAGTGACCACCAAGTAGACAGCACACACAGACTGTGTTCCCGTGACAGATGATGGGGCTGGTGACCACCAAGTAGACAGCACAGACAAACAGTGATCTCATGACAGATGCTCTTACCAAACATGTAGCAAAATAAAACTTGATGAGGCTGAAAGTATGGGAGTGAACAGAATGTATATTTTCAGATTCAAGATTGACTTAAATTCCCTAAGACCTTGTTTCTTCACAGTGAGGCTGTGGTGATTACAAAGAGCAAGATGGATGAAAAAAGGAAGCTTCTAGTGCTCCAATCCCCCAGTGAATGATATTTATTACGCTATTTCATCATCTGAGATGAGAACTTTTCACATTTTAACATATTTCAGGTTTGTATGGAATTTCTAATTGGTGCCAAAAGAAACTTGGCAGTGGAGGAAGCTGTGACAGGGAGTCAATGCCGGCACATGGCACATGTGCCATTCAGCCTCTATATGAAAGGTTAGAGAGCTGTGTGAGGGTCTCACCTAAGCAGAGACACCACCTTGCTAGCAAGGCATGACTTTGAACCTCATTTTAAATGGGAATCACAACTGTCATTTGAAATGACTTTGAGAAGACTATATTAAAATGAACAGGAAAATAAATGATCATTGTCTTTGTAGATATTATCACACTCTACATAGTGTATGTAAATGTAGCAAAAAAAAATAACTACATCTCCTACAATGATCATGTGCTTCTCAAAACTGAGGTTTGATTTTAAGTATTATTTTTCTCTTTTTAATGGTTAATTGACACAATAATTGCACAGATTTATAGAGGAGCATGCAAAAAAGTTTCAGTACATGTAAACAATGTAAAATGATCAACTCAGATAACTGAAACAAACATCACATGAATTCTTTATCATTTCTTTGCATGGTAAACATTTACAATCCTCTCTAATTACTTGTTTATGATATGAAGTAACTAGCATAGTCACCTTACTGTGCCTTATGACCTTTGGAGTTTCTCCTGTATGTCTGTCTGTTCTTGAGTCTCAGGTGGCTTTCACTGTTCTATAATCAACAATCGGAAACCCCCAGCTGACTTCGTTTTTATTGAAAATAACTTTTTCATACAATATATTCTAATCATAGCTTTCCCTTCCTTATCTCTTCCCAGATCCTCTCCACCCATCTAACGCCACACCTCATATTTTAGTCAAGGTTTCTATTGCTGCAATAAAACATGATGATCAAAAAGCAAGTTGGGGAGGAAAGGGTTTATTCAGCTTATACCTCACCAAAATAAAATCAGGACAGGAACTCAAGCAGGGCAGGAAACTGGAGGCAAAAGCTGATTCAAAGGTTATGGAGCAGTGCTGCTTTCTGGCTTACTCTTCCTGGCTTGCTTAGCCTGCTTTTTTATAGAACCCAAGACCACCAGCCCAGAGATGACATCATCCACAATGGGCTGGCCCCTTCCCCATTGATCAGCTGGATCGCATGGAGGCATTTCCTCAGCTGGTGGCTCCTTCCTCCGTGATGACTCTAGCTTGTGTCAAGCTGACACAAAACCAGCCAGTACACCTTGTTTCTCCTTGTTCAGAAAAAAAATAGGCCAAATAATAATAAAAGGGAAGAAAAATGGAATTTCAAAAGACAGAAAAAAAGCACAAGAAAGCCATACACATACACACACACACACACACACACACACACACACACATACAAAATCAGAAATCATAATAAATAAGCAAAAGACCAATAAGGTAAGAATATGCCTGCTCAGGGCTAATAACCAACCACCACATCAGGAACAAAGGGTTTTGACCCAGGTTCACTTGAACCTGTCCATAACAATAAACTCTCATGTGTTTGTATTGGAAAAAAAAAAAGAATATGCCAAAAACAAATAAAAGTAATATTGATTTCATTTTGTGTCAACTACTGTGGGGCATGAGGCCTGCCCCTGAGTGAAGTTTGTATATCCAGTGAGACTCTATTAAAGAAAACTAATTTTTTTTTCTTTGTGAATGTTTGACATTTGGTGGTAGTCCTAGGCTAAGGATGTGGGGGCATGTCCACTTTTCTTCTCAGTGTTGGGACCTCATCTGGCTTGGACCTGTATAGGCCTAGTGCATGGTGCCATAGTCCTTGAGTACATATGTGCATCAATCCTCTGACTATTCCTACCAGCACTTAGTCTTCCTGCATCTTCTGCAGAATTCCTCAGCCCTGAAGGAAGGGGTTTTACGAAGATATCCCATTTAGGGCAGAGTATTCCAAAGTCTGACAGCCTCTTCATATTGTCCAGTTGTGGGTCTCTATGTCAATTCTCATCTGTTGCAGGTGAAAAGTTCTCTGAAAATGGATTTGTAAGACACTGATCTATGGATATAGTAAATGTTGTCAGGGGTCATTTTATTGCTATGTTCCTTTGGCAGAACAATAGTATTTAATTTTCTCCTGAACAATGACCTATCTAGTCTTAGGTTTTTGTCTAACTGAGCACTATCAGGCTTCATCTCATACAATGGGCCTTAAATCCAATCAGAATGTAGCTAGTTACTTCCACAGCTTGTGTGCTACCATGACGTCATCATATCTTATAGGTAAGTCATCACTGTATATTAAAGCATTTGTAGCTAAGCTGGTGTTTACCTTTCTCCTCTGATAGCATGTGAGTATCTTCCTGTACCATAAATACTATTCAGTAGTGATGAGGGCTCTAGTTAGGCACCATAAGGACTTCTCTGTATTCAATGAGATATGTAGATGTTATTTTCCCAGCTAACTCTTAAAACTGTTCAATGTCCATGAATAGGTAATTTAATTAAGAAAGGGTTAAATGTATTGATGCTTGTAAAACTTGATCAACTAATTATAAGGCTCGAATAGTGTATATGCTTTGCAATTGTTCTTCTACTCCTTATGTAATAAAGAGAAGTCAATTATTAAACAAGTTTGTAATGAAAGGCTCCATAATGCTAGAGGAGTCCAACTAGACTCAAGAAAACATCTGGATTTTAGATGCATAGAAGTGTATGCTTAGTCAAATTGTTAACTAAAGGATATGTAACTATCAGGTGGAAATATTAGGTGTATAGTTGTTCCATTTTTCAGAAAAGTTATTATTAAGCTTATGGTGCAGCCTAAATTTATGACTCTAATATCCAGGAAATATAAGACTGTGAACAAGAAAGGATATATGTGAAAGAAAAAAGATGGGTCCTCCAGTCTCTTAACTCAGCACAGTAAAATAAAATTTATCTATGTCACTCACTTTTTACCTGTTTCTGCATTATTGTTATTAACATATTTCATGAAATTGGATAACTTGTAAAACACACAATCACTTCAACTGTCACAAAAGAAAAAGACTAACAAAATACATTTATGGTCTTCATTTTGTATTCACTGAAATTACTTGTTACAACTTATTTTTAAAGACAAAAATATTTGTATTTCCATTTGTATTTACAAAATTAAAAAGCCATTGTCAAAAAGTAGTCTGGCATAAAGTGCTACAAAAAAATTTCACATGAAAGAGTATTTCCACCCTTGATAAGCCATGCTTATCATTCTTATCCTCTGTATAGTTATTGTTAACTCTTCCACATTTTAAATTCTTTTTACTGTGTTTTTTTTTTTGATAAATACAAAATAAAGAAGGAAAAAAAAAATATCACATCTACCACAGGAAAAATTAGTAAGGACTGAAGAAGCTCCTGTAGTAACTCGGGATCCAGGGAACCAGAGTCTAAGTGGGTGGCGGGGTGTTCCTAAATGGGGGGGAGGAATCTGTCTACCCCAAAACTGTCAAAGGCATCCAATTGCACAATCCCTGTGGGCATTCAAGCTTCTCCTACACAAGTCACTTCACCATTTGAATATTAGGTTTGAAATTATTATTCATTTCTAAACATACTATTTTTCTGCTTTTGAAAAATATTCTTGTTCATTGTAGAAAGAGGGATGGATGTCTCTCTGAACAGCATGACCCCATGTTGTCCACGGTGAGTGGGAGCAAGGCAGCTTCAGACAGGGAGGATCCTGTGACTTGACCAGAGCAAGAAATCATGCAGACTCCATGTCCAGAGCAGACAGAAGACATACAAACCCTGTAGCCTCAATTGACTAAGATCCAAATAAGACCTGACTAATAGTGAACCAAAGAATCAATGAGCAGACATCAGTGGAAGAATACATTTAACAATATAAAGAACAACAACGCACAACCAGAAGAAGCTGGTGTCTCTACAACACCAAAACCTGAAAGAACAATGAAGAGAAAACAGAAGGAAACAACAATACAAACACCTTTATGAAGATTATACAAGCCTTAAAAGAGGATATAAAAAAGTCCCTTAAAGAAATAGAAGAAAAAAACAAATACAAAATTGGAAGAGATGAGCAAATGCTTGAAAGAAAGCAAAGAAAACCAAGAAAGAGAAATCCAACAAATGAAAGAATCATTCCAGGAACTAAAAATTGAAATAGAAACAATAAAGAAGGTACAAAATGAAAGAAAGGATGAAACAGAGAATCTGAAGAAATAATCTGGAAACACAGATACAAGCATAACCAACAGAATCCAAAAGATGAAAGAGAGAATCTCTGGAGTGGAAGACTCAATAGTGGAAATAGATTAATCACTCAAAGAAAACACAAAAACCAAAAAAGCCAGAACACAAAACATTCAGAAAATTATGCACACCATGAAAGGACCAAACCTGAGAATAATAGGAATAGAAGGAGGAGAAGAATACCAGCTCCAAGGCACAGATAATATATTCAATAAAATCATAGAAGACAACTTTCCTTATCTAAAGAAGGAAATGCCTATAAAGATACAAGAAGCTTACAGAACACCAAATAGAGTAGACCACCCAAAAAAATCTGCTTGCTATATAATAAGCCACAAAACATACAGAACAAAGAAAAAATATTAAGAGCTGCAAAGGAAAAGGACAAACTTACCTATAAAGGCAGACCCATCAGAGTAATGCAAGACTATTCAATGAAAACAATGAAAGCAAGAAGATCCTGGTCAGAAGTTATATAGACACTAAAAGATCATGGCTGCCAACCCAGACTACTATACCCAGCAAAACTATTAGTCACCATAGGTGGAGTAAGCAAGATATTTCCTGACAAAGACAAGTTGAAATAATATCTATCCACAATTCTAGCACTATAGAAAGCACTTGAGGAAAAGCTCCAACCTAAGGAACCCAAATATACCCATGAAACCACAAACAATCATTAATACCACAGAAGAAAAACCCTAAGAAAGGAAATACACACAAACTATCACCAAAATTAACAGGAAGTAACAATCAGTGGTCATTAGTATCCCTTAAAAATCAATGGACTTAATTCACCTATAAAAAGACATGCCCTAACATGATGGATACAAAAACAAAAGCCAACCTTCTCCTGCATACAAGAAACACACCTCAACTCCAAAGACAAACACAGGCTCAGAGTAAAGGGATGGGAAAAGAATTTTCAATCAAATCCCCCCTGCAAAAAAAAAAAGAAAAAAACCAAGCAGGTGTTGCTCTCCTAATATCCAAAAAAGTAGACTTCAAACTAAAATCAATCAAAAAAAAAAAAAAAACAGAACGGATATTATTTATTTGTCTCAGGAAAAATCGATCAAGATGAGATCTCAATCCTGAATATTTATGCTTCTAATATAAGGGAAACTTCATATGTAAAAGAAACACTACTAAAGCTTAAATTCCATATCATATATCACGTTCTAATAGGAGAAGTCTTCAATATCCCAAATTCACCCTTGGATAGGTCAACCAAACAAACACTAAGTAAAGAAATGAGGGGTCTAACAGATGTTATGATGCAAATGGACTTAATAGATATTTACAGAAGCTTTCATTTGAACACAAAGGAATATACATATTTCTCAGCACCCCATGGAACTTACTCTAAAATTGATCACATATTTGATCATAAGGCAAATATTAATAGATACGAAAAAATGGGAATAATCTCTTGTATCATATTGGACCACAATGGCCTAAAGTTAGAATTCAACAACAACAAAAATCACAGAAAGTTTACCAACTCATGGAAACTGAACATCTCTACATTGAACCACATCAGGGTCAGGGAAGAAGTTAAGAAAGAAATCAAAGACTTTCTAGAATTTAATGAAAATGAATCCACAACATACCCAAAGTTATGGGACACAATGAAAACAGTCTTAAGAGCAAAATTCATAGCACTGGATGCCTATATCAAAAACCAAGAGAAAACTCACACAAGAGATATAACAACTCAGCTGAAGGCTTTAGAATGATTAGAAGCAAACTCAACTAGAAGGAGTAGATGGGAGGAAATAATCAAATTTAGGGCTGAAATCAATACAATAGAAACAAAGAGAACAATAGAAGGAATCAATGAATCAAAGAGTTGATTCTTTGAGAAAGTCAACAAGATAGACAAACCCTTATCCAAACTAACCAAAAGATAGAGAGAGAGTATTCAAATTAACAGAATCAGAAATGAAAAGGAGGATATAACAACAGACTCCCAGGAAATCTAGAGAATTATCAGTTCATATTTGAAAAGCTATATTCCACAAAATTGGAAAACCTAGAAGAAATGGACAGCTTTTTGGATAATGTAAATGTACCATTTACCAAAATTAAATCAAGATCAGTTTAAATACCTAAACAAATCTATAACCCTAAAAGAAAATTGAAGCTGTCATTAAAAGCCTCCCAAGTAAAAGAAAGCCCAGGTCCAGATGGTTTCACTGCAGAATTCTATCAGACATTCAAAGAAGAACTAATACCAATACTCCTCAAACTGTTTCATACAGTTGAAACTGAAGGAATATTGCCAAAATCTTTTTATGAGGCCACAACTACCCTAATACCCAAGCCGCTCAAAGATGCAACAAGAAAAAGAATTACAGACAAATTTCCCTCATGAATATTGATGCTAAAATTCTCAACAAAATTCTGGCAAACTATACACAACAACATATAAAAAATATCATCCACCATGATCAAGTAACTTCATCGCAGAAATGCAGGGATGTTTCCACATATGAAAAATTGTAAATGTCATCCATTATATAAACAAACTGAAAGAAAATAACCACATGATTATATCCTTAGATGCTGAAAAAGCCTTTGACAAAATTCAACACTCTTTTATGACTAAAGTCCTAGAGAGATCATGTATACAGAGAAAAAATCTAAATATAGTAAAGGCAATTTACAAGAAGCCAACAGCCAACATCAAACTAAATGGAGAAATACTCAAAGCAATCCCACTAAAATCAGGAACTAGACAAGGCTGTCCCCTCTCCACTTACCTATTCAATATAGTTCTCGAGGATTCAGCCAAAGCAATAAGAGAACAAAAGAAGTATCACGGTAAAAACCCGCTGTGAGATATGTTTTAAATGGGGTTTATTTTGTGAAAATCACTTACAAAACAGAGAAGGTTTTAAGAGAAAATGAAGGGATAAGGTTGCAGCGCGCCGGAGCGTTTCTAAGGAAAACTCCTCATCCCTACACCACACGTCCGAACTCCCGCGCTGCTGGCCCAAACTGCGCACCCTGGAAGCCATGTCATCAGTCCGAAAACCCGCGCAACTGGTCAGGAACTCTCTGGAGAGAATGCCGGCTTCCTGTCCTGGTCCTCTCCCTTGGAGGTCTACTTCCAGAATCCTTTCCAGTTAACCACGCCCCGCTCGTCTTCAGTCCTCTGGCGGGATCGTTCACATGTATAGTTCCTGATTTCTCGCTACTAAGAAGATTAAGGGAATACAAACTGGAAAAGAAAAAGTGAAACTATCTCTATTTTCAGATGATATGATTGTATACCTATGTGACCCACAAAATTCTACCAGGGAACTTCTACAGCTGGTAAACTCCTTCAGCAATATAGCAGAATACAAGATTAATTCAAAATAATCAGTAGCCCCTCTATATACTAAAGATAAAAGGGCTGAAAAAGAAATAAGGAAAACATCATCCTCTATAATAGCTGCAAATAGCATTAAATACCTTGGTGTAGCTATTTAAAAAAACGTAACAGATCTGTTTCTACTGAGCAGTAAGAAAAAAATGATATCCTAAAATTCATAGGCAAATGGATGGATTTCGAGAATATCCTCCTGAGCGAGGTCTCATAAATCCAGAAGGAAAAGCAGGGGATGTACTCACTCATTAGTGGACTTGAAGCAAAAACGTTCTTTTTTCATTAAAAGATGATGGGTGAATAAAGTGATTTAAAACACACACATATACAAAACTTCTGGTTTGTCTGTAGAAGGGTTGCTTCGCAGAAATTTGTGGTGGCCATAGCGTATCTATGGGCATTAGCTATGACGGACTGTGCTTTCTTTATCTGTGGCTAGGCCTAACTTGGCTTGAGAAGCTTCAGATTTCATTTTTTATATTTCATGTATTTTAGAGAAAAGGGAAGTTTTCTTACTGTATGGGTTTTTTGTTACCTATTGTGAATGTTTTGCTTTTTTTATATAATTTTTGATATTGATTTTCAAAAAACAATAAAAAACTAAAAAAAAGAAAAATATTCTTGTTTATTGAAAACAATTAAAAAAAAGATGACAAAATTTAAATGTACGGATCCCAAAATCTCATTGTTGCTAATGATTTGATAAATTCACATCTAGTCTATTTTTCCTCATTCATTCTTTAAGCTAATTTGTGCATGCAATTTCTTAAAGCCTTGGAAACATTCCATCAAAAAACAAAAAAATAGTTGAATCACTTTTATATTCCAAATCACTGATTTCCATATAAAACAGGCAGACAGACAGACAGACAGATAGATAGATGTAGATAAGAGACAGACAGACAGAGACAGAAACACTGAGAAGGTGAGAGAATGCCAGTTTTAACTGTGAGAATTTTTTTCAAGGGGCTGATTGCCAATTGGCAAGGTTGGCACAAATGCTTCTTTGATCTTTCCAGAAAATATCATTCTTTGTATATTTTTGGTTTACTATGTTGAATACTAAGGGGCTGGCTGCAGTTAATGTAATATTGAGAGACTATGGGTTGTGGTCCAGTTATGAATGAATCACAGTTTCACCTTACTCTGTTTCTATATCTTGTTGCAAAAGCAATCACTTTTTTCTTTTTTTTACCTTTAATTAATTTTTTAAATATTTTTATAATCTCTTACATATATACAATGCATTGTGATCCTATCCATTCCTCCATTACCCCTTCTCACTCTCCCTGCTCCTTATGACTTCCTTCTTCTTCCCACCTAACCCCATCCTACTTCTATATCCTTTTGTGTATGGACAAGTCTTGTACAGTAGTTACAGTCTGTGATTACAATTGTCATGTCATATATAGAAGATAGTATTTCACAGCACTCCTCCACCATCTCTGACTATTACGTTCTGTCTACCTCATCCTAGTAGTCAGCCAGGAAGCACCTTCCTCATGGTCCCTACTGTACTCCCTTGGCTTTGAGTAAGTTCCTTGCTCAGAGGAAATATGTCCCAGAACAGCAAGCAAGGTTGCCTTCAAGTTCATGGTTTAGTTTCTGCCCTAACATCTCTCAATTATGGACTGTGACCTAGAAGTATAAGACAAATAAACCCTTTCTGCCGAGTTGCTACTGGTCAATATTTTATTGTAGCAACAGAAGGGAATCTAGAATACATCTCTTTTTCTAAAATGTTCCCCTGGCCCTGAAAGGGAGAACATAGATATCCACTGTTTGGGCTGAGCACTCAACAGTATTCTCAGCACTTGGGCCACTTAGAAGTGTTTGTGTTAATCATCACTTGCTCCAAAAAGAAACTGCTCTTAGGACTGAGAGTATCACCAGGCAATTATTTCTTTTAGTACAAAAGTATAGCAAGCATTTGCAAAAAGCAAGATGACAAACTGAACGCATGCAATAGCAGTAAGACATATAACTCAATGAAGTGACAACATAAATATCCAAGACTAGCATGCACATGCAGAGCAAGGAGAGCAGTGTCACTGGTTCCTCTGAGAAATCCTTTAATGCCTTTGATGATAGAAGATATCATTAATGCAGTTTGCAAAATACAGTGCTATTTCAAACATCCATGATTGTCAGCCCAGCAAGTTAGCAAATACACATAATCAAATACTTCGGAGTCCAGGACAGGAAAAGAATCTAGGGTCTCCCTGACCTACAGTGAGATTCTCTATAAAAAAGAAAAGGAAAAAAAGAAAAAGAAATGACAAGTGAGTTAGGCTAAGGATGTTATTCAGTTGCTAAAGTGTCTGCTTCACAAGGAGGAGCTAAATTTTTACCCCCAATACCCATTTAAATAAAAATGACAGGCACAACTGTTTACAACTGTTTACAACTGTAATCCCAGCCAGGGGTCGGGGTCAGGGAGGATGGAGCCTCCCTGGCCCCTGTTGGCCAGCTAGCACAGACAACTTGATTAACTCTAAATTGAGTTTGGACCCAGCTGCAGCCCAGCTGCCTGTTAGTCCCAAATAAATCACACAAAGACTTATATTAATTACATGCTGCTTGGCCTGTGGCTCAGACATATTGATAGCTAGTTTCTACATCTTAACTCAACCCATTTCTATCAATCTGTCTTGCCACATGGCCCATGGCTTACCTATTTCTTTACATCTTGCTTCTTGGGTGGCTGGATCATATGTCTCCATCTGACTCTGCCCTCCTTCCCCTTTATCTATGCTTGAATTTCCTGCCTACTTTTAAGATGCTTTGCCATAGGTCTAAACAGTTTCTTTATTATCCAATGATATTTCACAGCATACACAAAGACATTCCACATCAGGCTGGAGAGATGCCTAACAGTTTAGAGCATATGCTACTCTTTCAGGGAACCTGAGTTTGGCTCCCAGCATGGCCTGTAACCACCTGTGACACCAGTTACAGGTTATCCATCCCCTTCTTTAGGACTCTATGGGCATCTCTGCACTCATGCACATATCCAAACAGAAAGGCACTTATTAAAATCAATAATAATGATTCATATTTTAACAATAATGGAAAAAGACATCCAAAGTTATCTTATGGCTTATACATATTCACATTAAGTCAACATATGAGAAATATAAAGGATATGGTAAGTTATTACCAAAGGATCCAATCAGCAAACTCTAGACTACAGGAAACTAGGTCAAACAAACCAGTTTCTTCACTTCAAATGAATTATAAAGGAGAAGAGAGAAACCGTTGATTAAAAGTGACTTCAAAGACTTTTTTGAAATGTGTCAATCTTAATGGATTGAGATATCCATGAGGCAACTTAAAATTTGGAAACTGATTAAAAATTTAAAACATATTTGGGTTCTGACATTTCAGGTGTGCTAATGTCACTGTGGGTGGGGCTGAGTCTGCTGAAGCATGGTCATCTTTCAGGGAGGCATGCTACAGTGTTTAACAGAAAACATGGTGTGAAATGTGAGGTTTGCTTCAAAAGAGTGTTGGAAAGAAGAGGTGACTAGAGGGATAGTTAGAAGGTTTGCCTTCTAGAAAGGCCCTAATGACTTGGCCTCACGACTTGCTGTCACTTCCCCCCTGGTATGGGCAAGAATGAGAAGCTTTTTTTTACCCTTACGGATTAGAATATAACAAGAATATGGGGTGTCACCTTTTCCACACTATGATATCCTCTTTTGTTCTCTTTCTTGGGACACTTTGAAGAAGCAAGCTGCTATGAAGTGAGATGCTGCACAGGACTGCCCAGACCTACTGGACCAGCTTGCAAACCAGCAGCAATTCACAGCACCTTGAAATGAGTGTAGCCTTGTGAAAGGCCAATGCCATAGAATCTTAAGGAGCCCAGTGCATGTGTTTGAGAGCTGCTAAATGTAACACTTAATTTTATTCTTACAAACAACAAATATTGTATAGGACAAGATTGGTTATGGTTTCATGATTCTTGGTATTGGATGCCAAGTACACAGCAGTTCACTTACTATTCCAGCCACCTGTAGATATGTCTAAGATTCTTCCATAATAAAGATGTCTTTAAAAGAAACCATCTAAATCTGCCAATAGTGATCCTGTGCTTTTCCTGTCCTCCTTTCTTTAATGAAAGCTTTGCCAATTCCTGATGGACAGTTTGTTCCCACATGTTGCCTGCTCAGTTTTCCTAATGCTGCTCCTGAAGCTGCTTCACTGACTATGGGTCAGTGTAAAGGAGGAATGGCCCAATACATAAATTTAAGAGTGAAACACTGTGGGGGAAGCCCTCACACAGTACTTTCCTGTCATTTGGGGGAATGGCAATGGGATGGATGCAGTAACAGAAGTCATAATAGAAAGAGTACACAAGAAAGAAAGGAGGCAAAGATGCTTTGGACTTGCACCAAGAAAATACTGACGACACAGAATTTGTTCATTCGTTTTCCAGACTATAAATTCATTGAAGACTCTGCTATCTTTCTGTTTTGTTCAATCTTCTTTACTACTGGACATTTTGCTAATTTTTTTTAACTTTTCCTGGCAAGGAAATAGGAAACCTTTAACACAGGAGTCAGCTGTTCCTCCCTGTCAACACATATGGAATATGTTAGAGATCATGGGTGCAAATAGCAAAATCTACAGAGTAAGTAATGAGTGGGACTTTGCATTGCTACTGAGCACAAAGCTCACCCATGCATCAGAGGTCCAAGTTTATAAGGTCACAGCTCCATAAAATTTAACAAGTATTTTAGAAGAGCTATAAAATTTTTTTTTAATCAAACCCACATGTAATTTTCTTATCTTCTTTTGACAGGGATGATTTTAAATTAGCTATTTGCCACTTTGTTCTCATAAAAAAATGATTATAAAATGTGACTCACAGGGGCCTAAATTCTTTAGAAATGCTAGAATGAACTGTGTTGAGTGTCAGCTGTTGGGGACAAACAGCGATTCATTCCCAGGATCTGCCTTCTCTCTTTTGTGGTCCAGCCTACTGTGTGTGAGTAATTCACCACACAGGCTCCAGGTGGGGCTACCTGGGTGTAAATTCGAGCTCTGCCACTAAACAAAAGCACAAACTCTTAGAAAAATATTTTCTATGCTACCAGCTGTACTGTGTTCACCTACAAGTGAGTAGGATGATAATGTATTTAACTGCTCCTTTTGTTAAGGATCAAAAGCAATATTACACGAAAGTGACTTAAGACAGAGCAAAGTGCCTCAGAAAATGAGAGTTATCCCTCTCTGCCTATCACTGTTCTGATTACTAAATTACCTGAACCAGTTCTTTTTAGACACATGAATATGAATTAGAGCATACAGTGAGACAAACCTCCCTTTCTTGTCCAGTTGATATTCTGCTGTTAAAACCAAAGAAGTAGAATCAGGAAGATAAATAAATGTAAGCATAATATTGGCTTCTTACGGATCTCAAAGTCCCCTTAGTTTCTCAAATGAGAACAATTGGCATCTGGAAATATACCGATTGCCATAACTTAGGAGGTGCTACTCATATCTAATGAGTAGATATCAGTGAGGCTGCTAAATTCCCTACAATGCACACAACCTGCCTGGCAATGAAGAGTTATCCAGTAGGAGATTCAAGAGTGCCAACACAGGGAAACTGTCCTGGTTACAGACAAGGACAGAGTTCTTCCTTCAGCTGTCCTTGAACAGTTTGGGGCAAACATCTATTTACCAAAAACCAAGTCTACTATCAAACTCTCTTCATGGAACTAAAGATTTCTTAATCAGACTAAGCAAGACTTCAGAGGACATCTCCAGTCCTCTGTCAACTAGCAGAGTCACTCTAAGAAGAAGTGGGCAGAACCCGTGTGTAGTAAGTGAAGATATCATCAAGGAGTTCTTTTATACTATGCCTTTGGAATTGTTCTATATTTCATATATATGAAACTTCTTAATACACAGGTACTTAAGTTTATATTTCCCCATGCCTAAAGCTAGCTCATCTGTGTCCACTGGACATAGATCCACTGGATGTCTGGAGTGAGTGGGAAAGAACTAGAGAGAGACATTAAAATACTTTCAGTAGCTCTGCAATTCCAAAAGGTCCTGCTTCCAATCCAGTCAAAATAGTAGGAACTGTTTCTTTGGCTATTTCTCTAGAAACAGCCACAGCAGAACTCCTCCCCCAGCACACACACACCACTAACTACCATAAATTTCTCAGCCCTTATTATTTGAAGAGCTTGAAACCGGAAGCCCTGTTTTTCCACACTGAAAATATTTGAATGGGCTGTTTGACAGCCTCTCAGAAATTCACCCATCCAACAGCAACAAACCCTGTGCAAACAAATCAAGTGATGCAGAAATCCTCTGCACTAGAGGATGGGGGAGGCCTCCACACTGACACTGTAGGCGAGCCAAGTTTTCATGTACTTGGATGGCTGACCTCCAACTTCTGACATATTCATTATATTCCAGCATGTCGGCTGCAGATTGTATTGACGCGATGACAGCTACAAGACAGCCAACGAGGAATGTGGCCATTCTGGCAACAGGTGGCCTTTCAGTTGTACTGGGAAAGTTAATCTAGTTTATCATCAAAGTATATTATGCTCAAAGAGTGTCAGTTTTGAGAGCTCCAGTGACAGATCAAATAGAGAAAGCACTCTTCCATGGAACCTGACATTTTGGGGAGACCAACTCTTTCATACTATTTCATTGTTTACACTTGATTCAGATCTGTTAAGTTGCTCAGTTCTTACAGGGTTTACATTTCAGGTTCCAAATTATGGTTCACGTCCTTTGTCAAATGCTTATGTGGGCAACCACATTCTCCCTTTCCTCAATCAAGTAGGTCTACTGTTAGGGAATTTTCAGTGTTCATAATTTGTCAGCAGAAAAAAATGTTCTAAGAAGAAAACCAACACAAAATTGTGTTTGTATCCATGTACATAAACTGACTCACATTCTTTGATGACTTTTAAATCACCCAAGTTCAAACTGGCTTTGCTTAAACACATTTAAAGTATGAATCTTAAAAGTGATTATCAAAATTTGAGCATTGTCAGGGCTCACAATGGGGAGCACTGACTTCTGGAAGGTGATGACTTCTGGCTGGATTTAATCTTATGTTGCCAAGACATCCTTCTCCCATATTTCCCACATTCCCCAGAGTCTGAGCTCCACAGTGCTGGGTGGCAATGTTTGCTCACTCATCTCATTGCGTGGCTGCCTTCCAAACAAACGGATTATGTTTTGCTGCACTTTGGACTTCATTTAAAGATCTCTTAATACTTCTAAAATATAGGAAAGCAATTAAAACACCCATTTGCCTTGTATGAAATCACTTTTGTTTGCTTAGAAGCCATCTAGCCTATTGGCTCACTCTTTATGTAAAGAATCTTGGTGTAGGAAAAACAGAACAGTGGTATTAATGTGCTCACTTCTTTATGAGCTCTCTTTCCTAGGAAGAGTCTATGATCTCTAATTTATCTCTATAATGCACAACTTTCTGTCCTTGAGGATGCAACCTAAGCATTGAAAGAGAAGGACACCTAGCTTTCTATGGTATTTCAATGCTGGTCTAAATGGTACTGAAGAATTCTAGAAGCACCAATGGACACAGCTCACTGTTAATGGCTCTGAAGCAAATGTTGGACTTTCATCTTGCAATCTCAGAAGTATCACTGTGGACAATGGTCAAGCTGAGGAACCTTCAGATTCACACACAGTAATACAGTCCTTCAATCACACAATCGTCTCGTCATTGAGTACTTCAAAGAAAAAAGGATATTGACACAAATAACGAAACAACTGACAAGACTGCCTTCTTATATAACTGATCCTTATCCATTTGCTTAAAAGAGAATACTAATCACTTCATTTCATTTAAAGAATCACTGAGCCAGTAAGATGGCTCAGTAGGTAAATATGCTTCCTGCTGAAGGATCCCAGGTACACACATGCTGCACAGACATACAGGCAAGCAAAACACCAATACAAGAAAATCATACAAAATCATCTTACAAAAAGATTGACAAAAAGAGAAAATTCCATGAAGTTATCATCTGACTTCTACACAAAAGCAGTGCATGCATATGTGCGTGCGCACACACACATGCACACACACAAATAAATAATAATAGATACAAATGAGAAATACAAATTTTAAAAAATCATTTATATAGTAATACATCTGTGCCAGATAATATTCTTAGTACTTTCCATATGCATTAATATATTAATCCTCAAAAATGAGCTAGTTTTGATACAAATGAGAAAAATGATTGTAAGTTCTTATTCTAAAGCATGTGAAGATTAACTTCATTAAACTAGTAAGATTCTGAATGTTTAAAAATATTCAGAGAGAATTTACTTATGTTAGAGAACTTAAAAAAAAAGGTGAGTCTTTACACAAAGGGAAATCACATTGCCTTTAAGAATTCTAATATTTATAACTATCATAAAAATAATTTGAAATATAAGATATTGAGTTCAGAAAGTGTAACCAATTTTACTATGTGGCTCTTTCTCTCAAATTAAAATATTCTTTCCTGAAAAGAAAGAGAGGCTTATAAGACTTTAGGAATAAACCTTATAAGCCTCAGAAAGTTCCTGAAACTTACAAGTCTCACAGATCCATCCCCAATGCTGTATAAGAGGCAAAAATCTCCTGAGAAAAATCTACTCTGATCTGCTCAGCTGCCTTCAAGGAGCTCCAGGATGCAGCTTTCAGGAGTTGTCCTCCATGTTTATGTGGCTTCTCCCATGATGCAGCTTCCTTTATGACCTGTGCTCCTGTTAAGAGACTCCTCACATATAGTCCTATAAGTAACTATAATGAATTCAATGATTCATTAAGCTATTACTTTCCTCTGCTGTTGGTACCCTATGTAGGGTGAATAGATATCTGTTCATGTAGCCCCAAGAAAAGTCACATAGCTGGTACAAAAAAATTAAAATATAAAATAAAATACTTTATGTTAACAAATGTCTTATTTCAACAAGAATAATGTAGAATTTAAAGAACAAAGAAACACAAATAAAAATTGATATTAAAAATATTAAATTTCTGGAGTTGAGGAAATAGCTTTGTCAGTAAAGAGCTTGTTTATCAGGCATAAAAAGCTGACTTTAATCCCCAGAACATAAGTAAAAATGTCATATGAGGTGGAATATACTTGTAATCTCAATGTTGGGGAGACATAAATATGATTTCTAGGACTGACTGGAGTCAGTATGACCTAATTGGTGAACACTAAGTCAATAAAAACTAATCAAAGGAGGCAAATGATATTCCAGAGGAATGTACAACTGCACATTTGTATATGCACCTGTATATACACAAATATGAGCATATATGCATGAGTTTTTAAAGACAGTATATTCTAAATTATTATACTATCACTTAAAATTATATTTATAAGAATCATTATGGCTGGGGTAATAATTATATCATGAAAAAGCATAATAGTCTGCATATTGGGTATATTTCTTCTAATAACTATTTATTTTATAACTAAGATACATGGTAATTTCAAGTAGAAAATGAACTAAAGTATACCTTTGAAGGTTAGTGTTAAAAATAGCCTCTTTCCTACTCCATGATATATAAAGCAGTGGTTTTTCAAGGTGTGTTTTGCCATAAGTGTCACCATTTTTCAAGCAGCTTTTGATTCCATTTTGAGGATGAAGGATGATTGCAGTCTTTGAGTGAACCCAGAAACTGTATCAACTGCCAAGAACCATTCATCTAGCATTATCTGATAAGTGTTTTAAACCTGGTAGTAGAGAGGCATCCTATAAATATTTGGGAGAACTGAAATCATGGGTCCACATGAAAATATCAAAGCAAATTAGGAAAACATGGCCCAAAAGCTTGTTGAGTCCATCAGACCAAAACAGGATGTTTTCTTAGTTAGGGTTTTATTGCTGTGAATAGACACCCACCATGACCACACAACTCTTCTAAAGAAAAACATTTAATTAGGTCTGACTTACAATTCAAAGGTTTAGTCCATTAGCAGCATGGTGGGAAGCATGGTGGCACACAAGCAGACATAGTGCTAGAAAAGGAAGTGAGAGTTCTACATCTGAAACCACAAACAGCAGGAAGAGAGAGTGACACTGGGCCTGGCTTGAGCTTCTAGAACCTCAAAGCCCACTCTTTGAGACACACTTTCTTCAACATGGCCATACCTACTCCAACACAACCACACTTTCAATGATGCCCCTCCCTGTTAGCCTATGTGGGCCATTTTCATTCTTTGCTGTTTT
Organism: Sigmodon hispidus; assembly: GCA_004025045.1. Classification (NCBI taxonomy): domain Eukaryota; kingdom Metazoa; phylum Chordata; class Mammalia; order Rodentia; family Cricetidae; genus Sigmodon; species Sigmodon hispidus. The sequence continues at coordinate 186,909 of PVIH01000468.1, forward strand.
ATTTTTTGAGGCAGGGTTTCACTGTATAACCCTGGCTGTTCTGGGTCTCACTCTATAGACCAAGGTGGCCTCAAACTCACAGATCCACCTGCCTCTGCCTCCTAATTGCTGGTATAAAAGACATGTACCACCATGCCCTGAATGGGGATCATTTTAATTCAAAACACCAGAGATGTCACGACTCCACCTGACCCACACCAAGTGATGGATACCTAAGACTATAAGGACATAGCCCCAGAACAACCTATCATCTGATATCTGATATGTGTGTCAAGGCTCAAGGACTCCCCTACTGGTCTTAGTCCCCTGCTATTGATGTCCATCACCTATTTATCTATATGGACTTGGACCTGACCCACAGTTTTCTGACCCTGTGCCATTTTCTGCTCCAGATCACATTTGACCTTGCACTTTTCAGCTGAACTTAGCAGTTTGTGCTCTTACATTGGACACCAGCAGCTCTCTCCTGCCACTGGTCTATCTCACTGTCTTATCTATGCAGTCTTTTTCAGCCCACATATGAAACCTCTTGAACTCCACTACAGCTGCTTTAATGTACATTAACTCTGGAATCTGTATCTACTTATATAGACATATTCACTGTGTGTTGTGTGATATGTCATATGGGAATTAAAATTAGCAATTAAGATTAGAATAAAGAATTTGCATTTGCCTCAGCCAGGAAACCAGTTGCTGTCACCAAAACTATAAGTTTTGTGAAGGTAATGCTATTCAATAAATTCTACATTGTGCAAAGACACTAACAAATTTGACTATGTTTTTAATGTAGTGTGCTCATAACAGCATTACAGTTAGTGTTGATTTTCTTTCATTTTTACTCTTTATATATTACTTTTATACTATTATGAAAACTTTAACAACCCCATTCTGCACATGTGCCCCTCTCTGGCTATATACTTAAGAAGACAATGCTTTTGCAGTCCAGGAGCCTACATTCCACAAGCTAGGTTTCCCAAGTGAAATGAAGCCAACTAGAGGGCTGTTAGAAAACCATTTTCAAAACTAAGGAAGTAAGTAATAAATGCAGCATAGTCATATATAGGAACATGATATAGAATCTATTCTGGAATGTGTGGGGTGCATAAACCAGGGTCCATATCCTAGAAGAGCGGAAAATAAAAATTCCTGGGAATTGCTGTCACGTGTGCCCAAGATGGTCACAATAGCTTCAGGAAAGCATGCAAGACTGTGCCTGGTTATTTCTAGAATCCTAATATAACCATGTGTACCATCTAAACAGTAGTGAAATGTTAGTTCTTGACTTCTAGGGTATGATAATGTGCAAAACTATTTCCTGTCATATCATTTAAATCATGACCCTTCTAACATCACATGAACCTAGATACCTATCCAAGATTTAAGGGCTTAACGGCCATAGTTTTTTATCAGAAAGCTAAAATGTCAAAGCCTGGTGGTGCAGGCCCATTATTCCAGCTACTTGGAAAATAAAACAGGAGGATTATAAGTTCAAAACCTGCCTGGACTATAGAGTGAGTTCAAGAATCAGCCCAGTCAATTTATCAAAAACTATTTCAAAATAGAGGCTATAAAGAGAAAGGATCAGAGGGAGGGCGGAAAGAGAGAGGGGACAGAGGGATAAAGGGACAGAGAGGCCGGCTGGAGTATGCCACTCCTGAGTATTTATCCACAGCACTTCAAAGTCAACACATCACAGGGACACTTGCACATGCGATGCTTATTGTACTATTCACAATAGCTATGTTATGAGGTCAACTAAGTCCAACAACAAAATAATGAATGAAGAAAGTGTGATATACATACAAAACAGGATTTCTTCCGGCATAAATATAAACAGTTATGTACTTATCTTGTTCCACAAAAATGGATCCAACTGGAGATAATATTAATTAAACTAAGTCAATCTCAAAAGGCTTATCAAGTGTTTTATTTTATATTTGACTTCTAGATTTTATATAGATATGCAAAATTATGTATGTACATATAACCTGGAAATAGAAGTGAATCTGCCCGTAAGGCCAAAGGACTCTAATGAGACCAAAGAAGAATGGGATGTGCTCCATACTATATATCTTAGAATAAAATGTCCTTATTTAATGTAGTACCATGCACAGTCAATGTATACAGTGAAAAAGAGTGTAACTTGAAATTAAAAATTATGATGATCCAGGTGTGGTAGTGCACAATGCTGGTAGTCAGGAAAATAAGACAGGGGGATTACTATACATTCGAGGCCAGTCTGGGGCACAGAGTAAGACTCCACTCAATAAATAAACAAACAGCAGCAAAGCCAGCAACAGAAAGTTATAATATTTCAGTTTTTCTAAAATAATTTTTATATTGTTTTATATTTTTTGTTGTTTTGCTGTTTTGTTTGAGACAGAATTTCTTTGTGTAGTCCTGGCTGTCCTGGAACTCACTCTGTAGACTAGACTGGCCTTGAGCTCAGAGATCCATCTGTCTCTGCCTCCTGAATGCTGGAACTAAAAATGGGTGCTACACTTTGGTTTATATTATTTTATATTCTACTAATTAAGTAAATAAAGAACATATGCCATATTAGGCTCAGTTCTTCTCTGAAATAGATACTTATAGCAGGCAAAGAGAAGTTGGAGTTCAGAAGTCTTAACAATATCGTTCAAGGAGAAGCATTTGTATCAAGTAGGGTTTTTTTTGTTGTTGTTTAAAAGAAAAAAAAAACATAGTGGGTGGAGATTATACCTCATTGGTAGAGCATTTGGCTAGCACACATGAAACCAGCCCGAGGTTCAATCCCCAATACTACACACACATGTGTGTGCATACGCATGTACTAAACTAATACAAATTTTATGGCAAGACAGTAAAGCAAATTTTGACAGAAATTCCAATAAATGAATAAGCAAACTGCCCATATGGTAAGTCATGAAGTTTCTGGAGATTATCCAAATTATTCAGATTCAAGGGAGCTCCTTTCAAGTATCAGGCAAGATGTACACATTCTCTCCATACCCTGGATAAAGACACTGTGCGTTAGGAAATAGCCTTAGCTACACCAATACCCTGATGTTTCTCCATTTCTCTAGACTACATCTCCTGACAGCCTGAAATCCTTCTACTCACTGTCAGCTCTTCTTTGCTCTTTTTTCATTTGTTCTAATTTATTTTTTTGTTTTGTAATTTATTTTGTTTGTTCTAATTTATTCCTCTATTTCTGTGAAAAAAACATTCTAACTGAATGCAGCTTTTGGAGAAAATGGTTTGTTTCCAGCCACTGTCAGTCACTGAAGAAAATCAGGGCAGGAACTCACAACAGGAACCCAGAGGCAAGAACTGAAGCAGAAAGTATGGGAGAGCACTACTTATTGGTTTTCCATCCCTGGCTGATGATCAGCCTGTCTTCTTATACAGCCCAGAACTCCTACACAGAAGTGGCACTATCCACAGTGAGCTAAGACATCCTAGATCAATTATCAACCAAAATTTCCCACAGATGTACCTACAACCCAACCTGATTTAAACAATCTTTAAATTGAGATTCCTTCTTCCCAGATAATTCTGGTTTGTGTCAAGTTGACAATAAAACCAAACATGTATGATGCCTAAAACTTGCTGTCATGTGTCACATCTTATTCAGAAAATCTGCAAAATGATCTATGTGGTCTGACCCTTGATGTTTCTGACATCACTCTCTCTGACCTTTATGGCTTGCTGGGGGTGATTCTATCCTCTGATATTCCAGACTACTTTTTATTAAATATATAATATATCACCACTTCATATCAGGCCACTTTTAATACCACATGTGTTATTCCTACCACACTGTTCTATTAAACACTCTAAGAATCCTCTAACCTCAGGGTCTTTACCCAGGATGGTTCCTTTGCTGGAAAAGTTCATCTTCCCCAGACTCCCTTTGCTTTCTCCCTATCTTCCTTTGGACCTCATAACAAATGTCACTTTATTTTTAAAAATTTCCTCTCATTGCTCTGTCAAATTAGTAACCCATATTGTCTTTTTCTCCTTGCAGTATTTCGTGATATTCAGTTATTTTTCAAAGCATAATACTGCCTTTGCTTGGCTCCTAGTCAGCTTTCTCCCCTTCATTACCACAATTGGAAGAAAGCATGCTTTTTCTGTTGGTTTTGTAAGCCACTATGTTCCCTGACTAATTAATATAGGGTTTGACACAGAATTATTTTTCACATAATGAATAAATTAATGTACAAAATGTGCGGCACTGTTTTAGGTAAATAAAATCTAAAAGTATAGAATTCCTACTGCTATGTATCATAAGACAGCATTGCAACTTTCCATCCCATAAAAACATCCTAAATGAATTTTGACAAAAGCAAGTACTCCAGCTATTGCAGTTATGAGATTAATCAGGGTCTACTCCTATTGTCTCAAAGCCTAAACCTCACAGAAGATCACCCATGTGAAAAAGAAAGAAACTGAGTCTTATCTACATCATATACAAAAGTTAACCCAAAGAGGATGAAAGATTTAAGCTATAAATCAACTAGAAGAAAATGTGGAAGGTAGACAAATCAAATCACATAAAAATAAAATCATTTTTATATCAAGGGAAACAACAGTGAAAAATATGGGTGGGGAGGAAATATTTGCACGAAATACATATGGTAAAAGATTAATATGCAAAAAAAGAAGGAACTCAAATAACTGTATAGAAAAACAATCTATTAAGAAATGGAAAGAGGACCTCTCCATGCAGGCCAGGTGGAAGCCAGCCACTATGATGAGCAAATAAGTGATAGGAAGATGAGAAAGGTAGAAAAATGGAGCAGTGCTTGCACTATGGAGAGAGGCAGACCTGGAAACACAATAGCAGTGACAGGTATAAGAGAGGGCTGAGGTTGATGATGAGATATGTCATTGCCCAGTAGGGTCGGTGTGGTGTTATGCAGAAGCCTGGAGCTTGCATAGTTACAGACTCAACCCCTGCAATATCACCCTGGCTCTGGGCAATGTCAGAGGCCCAAGATGAATAATAATTCACTTTCTGGATCAGACCTCATGGAAGGAACACCATGGTCCATGATGTCACCAGAGGTCATGTTGCTGTATGTGGTCTATGCTGCTGCCCCAAGTCATGATGAAGCTCAAGATCCATGTAGACATAATCAGTCTGTACAGCTGACTAAAGCTTTGGTGATGTCTTCAGGCTTTGCTGCCTCAGGGGCACAGGTTGATATGAGTAGCCTTTGTAGCTGTATTGAGGCTCATAGTCCATCCTGCCTCTGAGGGCCAAATCTGGATCCCTTGTCCCAGTGCAACTTGGGGCCATACTGATCTGAGTGACCTGTGTTGAGACCTGAGGCCTTGATAATATCGGGGTCCTCACTGCTGCTGGGGGCCATGTCTGGGTCCAATATCCTACTGCAGTTTGGGGCCAGAAATCATGTGGAAGCCCATGCTCTCACTGACTCAGAAGAGCAAAAAGGCTATTTTTGTTGTGGTATGGATGACTGCAGATGCATAGTTGGGATGGAGGGACATGGGAAGCTACTGTGACAACCCCTATCACCACTCTGAATGCGCCCCCCCATCCCAGAAAAGTAAGAGCCTGGAGAGAAAACCACCCAAGATAATTCTTACAACGTGTGAAGCGTAGTTCTCCACCATTTATGCCTTCAGGTGGGGTGCAGAAAAGGAAGGACTCACTTTCATTTAAGTCAGGCCACTAAGAATTTGAACATGATCCAATGAATATATAAATAACACAAACTGAAATTTTCTTCTTTTTCTTATTTTTTTATTCTTATGTTTATGTTTACTTTTGGGGGGAGAGGTTAAGAGGGTGGGGGGCTGACATGGAAGGACTAGGAAGTGGGTATGACTGGGATGCATGATGTAAAAATTTCCAGAGGAGCAATAAAAACATTATGTTGAAAAAAACATGGAAAGGGGACATGAATAATAATTCTCAAAAGATATACAAATAGTTAGCAAATACTTGTAAAATAATTGTACAAATAGAAGTACAAATGCTCAATGGCACTGATAGTAGAGAGATACAGGTCAGAATCACAATGGAATGTTATCCTTCCGCTCCTGGTAGAAAGGATATGACACGAGGCAGGAGGTAGTAGTGTGAATGTGAAGAAGACAACCTTTGTACACTGCTGGAGAGAATTAATTAATTAATATCACCTTTGCAAAAAATTATAAGAAGGCTCCTTAAAAAAATAAAAATAGTATGAACCAGCCATCTCATTTCTAGATAATTGCCAGAAAGCCTTAAAATAAGAATGTTAAGGACAAAGCAGAAATATAAACAACTTCCTTATAGTAAATAAAATAGCAATTTTATACAAGAAGAAAATGGAACCAACCTAACTTTCCACCAATAGACAAATGGATAATGAAAGGTATGGCCCATATGGAAAATGAAATACTATTAGGCTACAAGAAAAAATAAAGTCACAAAATTTTCAGGAAAATGAAATATAATAATAGGAGGTCACACAACCTCAGAAAGAAAATAAGACTTCAGTTCTTCCTCATATGCAGATCATATGCTTTTATATATGTGATTTTAAAAATATGTATGTGGGTCTACAATAGTATGCAGAAAAAAGAAGAAAGGATACCTATTAGGGGATGGGGAAGGATGAAATGCAGGTAACAGACACTTAAATTATAAAAAAAAAAAATACAAAGTAAAATTTTTTATAGTTCTCTGACATAGAATTTTCAGGTTTGGGTGGTGGATAAGCACATAAAAATATATTTGATAGTGAGAATGTAAAACCCAATTTTTAGCTTCACAGTTTCAAAATAGATATTCTATCTGTACTGAAGTTAGTTTGAGATGTATAGTTTTGAGTTTAGGTTAACTTTGCAGTGTGATATTTTTTGTAAGTTCTTTACAGTAAAGTTTAATATATGTATATTAATAATGCTAAGAAGGTAGACACTCTCACACTCATCTTCACTGCAGTGCTATTCCAAGAGTCACATCACAAAGTCAGCCTACATGCCCATCTAAAGATGAATAGATTCTTTTTCAAGAAGCAGTATAGAAATGTGATGTTTTGCATTGATTGGCAACATGACAGGATCTGGTATAACCTTGAAGCCAAACCTCTGAGCATGCCTGTGTAAGATTATCTAGATGAGATTAATTGAGATGGAAAAGACTAACACTAAGTGTGGCTGGAGTTCTGGCCTGCAGAAAAACAAGAAGGTAGCCCACCAAAGCATTCCTATGTCTGCTTCTTGGCCCAGGCACTTGGCACCCTGTTTTGCTACCCTGCCTTCCTCTTCATGGTTGACTTCTTCCTGAAATGGAAGCCAAAGTGAACCTTGTTTCTTTAAATTGCTTGGATGGGATATTTTGTCCTAATCAAGTCTCACCCAGCTGTCTTCAAGCTTCCTCAGCTTTGCTCCTGGTCACTTCTAACGCCTGCTGTTTTCCTAAGCCTGCCTTAAATACCTTCTTTGCCCAGCTGTATCCCATTCAGGTTAAGACTAAAGACATGAGCTACTCTATTTGGTAGTTAGCCTTGAACTCACAGAAACAGAAAAAATTCTGTATTTGGAGTTACATGATTAAGGGTGTAGGCTACCACTCCCAGACTTTCCCTGTGCTGGGATTAAAAGTGTGCCACTGAAGCCTAGCTTTACTCACAGAGATTCTTTCCATCTGTGTGAGTTATCACTACAATATGGCAATCATGAAGTATTTGGTGAGAAGTAGTGGTGTACACCCAGTACTTGAGGAGAAGAAGAGACAGGCAGACCTCTGTGATTTGAAGTCATCCTGAGCTACATAGCAAATTCCAAGACAACCAGGGCTACATAATGAGACTGTCTCAAAAAACAAGCATAATAATGATAATAATTATATTGAGAAAGATAAAAATTAGTCACTTTCCCACTTGATGTCTCCAAACTTAAACTATTTTAAAAAGAAATGCATGGTAAGGGACCCTTTTCACTAGATATGTTTAATCTATCTGAAACAAATCTGAAATAATAATTATTTTCATTTTATAAATGATTCAAAATCTAATTTTTAAATTTGTTTTATAAACTGATTTATATTTTCATGTTATCCCTAAGTGTTATCCTTTGGGGGAAAACACAGTAGCTATTAGTTTATATGCAATTCAGAGAATATACACAATAAGTAATTATATAATTAGATTTATTTCTTGGTGCTAAATCATTTCAATATTAACTGACTAATTTTTGATTTAGAAAATAAACTTTAAATTGAATAAACAGGAACTTAAATCTCATCAGCATGCTCAAATACAGACAAATAAAATACAAAAATAGGAAGGTATAAATGTTCATTACCCTTGGTATTATAATGAAACAAATGTTGAGCTAAAAGCAGAACACCACCAAAAAATGTTTTAAGTATGTATTCCAAATTCAAGAAAATTATAAAAAAAAAAGATTAAGAAACTACATAGAAGTCCCTTTTGTAATCTTCAGTTTAGGAAACTATAAGCCAAGAACTTCTGAGCAATCTTACTTATAGTATTATAGTTAAGTACAATCTAAATATTATTTATGGTTGCAGTGGTTAGCAAATTATTTAACATAGATGGGATGAGATGTGGTATAGAGTGAAGATACTAATTATATTGTAACATATAAAATACTTATCATTAATCTTCTGAGTATTCATGGATGTTGTCATTTGGTTCTGGTCCAGACTTTTGAGTCTAGATCAGAGAATTGATCTGCAGTCTGATAGTATGACAGACCCACAGAAACACACAGTTTCACATAATCACACACAGGCATATATTATTTTTATGCTGATTGACCTAGGGCCCAGGCATATAACTTGCTAGCTAGCTCTTGCTCTTAAACTAAGCCATGTTCAGCCATGCAGCTCCATACCTTTTCTCAGAGCAGCATTTCAGCTTCTTTCCTCTGCATCTGCTACAGTCTCCTCCTCGTACCTCTGTATCATCCCTGTGGCATCTGTGTTTGCTCTGAGATGTTCCCAAGTTTTCTTAACCTGGTAGCCCCACTCACACTTCCTGTCTGCCTTTAGCCAACCAGCTTTTATTAAACACATAGGTGGGGCAAATATTTACAGCGACAGGAAACAGTAGCAACATAACATAATCTCACTACACATGGATTCTCTTTTCAAAATTTCCAGGCTAGGCAGAATTCTAGAATTTCTCATGACTTAGTAAAATAAGAAGGGATGTAGGCAAGACACTCTCTATTATGCCATATGTTTCTGGATGTGTCCTTTCCACAGGATAAAAGTAAAACTTATGGTTTAACATTGGATAAGATAAAAATATTAAGTAGGGAAGGAAAATATTTCAAGAGCATAAGAGAAGTTTTGAAATTTAAATAAATTCAAACTATACCACAGAGCCCACAGAAACTAGCAGAGGCTTGTAATGGAGATGGGGATCTTTAACATCCAAGGCGCAGAGAGCCTGGAAAATTAACAAAGCATAATTTCTCTGACACCTTCATTTTAAATTAGAAAGTAGCCTGTTTTTTAAAACACAGAAAATGGGATGGCAGAGTCTGGAGTGCAGCGGAGGTACATAAGGAAATCAGCACTGACTTATGGAAAGAGAAGGAGAGAAGAGTAACGTCAATAAAGGAATGCTCAAACTGTTGGTTTGTTGATATTTGCCTTTGGTTTTAAGATTGACAAGACTGAGTAGAGACCAAATGTTTATTAACTATTATGGAAAACATAACTCAGAAATTTTGGTAGCATCCATACATATATATGTATAGATCAAAATGGTAGAATTCCTTTTTATTGTTTTTTGGGTTTGGTTTTGTTTTTTTAGTGTTTCCCTTCCATCTCATCTCCCTATCTCATAATTTGGTAGGAAGGCTTCTTTGTATTGTGCAAGGTAATTGACACATCAGACGGCCTTCCTTCTGCCCATGACTACTCTTTCAAGGAGCTGCAAGTGAGAAAATATCTAGCCCATAGAGAAGGCTTTGCTTCCATGGCAACTGATAGATATTTGGCCACACCCTTAGAGATGAAAAAGGTGTCCATTTATGAAAATGTATAGATAGATGTGTGTCAAGAAGGATCTAACAGTGGTTGCTTAGCAAATTCCCAAGTACAGTCAATGTTATTACCCCTCCATAGTCTAGAGTAGCTAGAAGCAATGCTGAAGAACAAAGTGGGTCAAACGAGTACATGAATAAAAATGCAAGACTCACACTGTGCTCAACAACTTGATTCTGAAATTAAACAACAAGCATGTTTAATCAAAACTCTATGTTTTCCCATATAATAAAAACATTTTTTCACATGTGCTTCCTCAGTAAACACATACCTCCTCTTTTCTTTTGTGTAATGTCAACCATTGAACTTCATGGTCAGTGACCCTTGGAAGCAGGGAACACTTAATGAAATATGTGTACATTGAATACTTTTTATATGCATGCCACATGCAAGGAACCAACCAAATTCTAACTGAAAATATTTGAGGAAAACAATTATCTTCACTGGGCACATGCAGATTGTTTTCCTTGTCATCATTCCTAAACAATATAGTCTATCAACCATCTGCATTGTAAAAATATCGTAGTATGCATCATGAGTAATCTAAAGATGATGTAAGGGCTGAAGGGCTGGTGTCAGTTACAGGCAAGGCATTTTGGTATCTGGAGAGTGTGTGTCCTGGAACCAATCAGCCTGAGGCTCCAAGGGACAGCTGTTTATCTTTATTGGCTTACGTAACCAAATGATTAATCAGGCCATTTCCCCTTAATTCTGAACCAAGCACAATCTGGAGCTTGGATGTACAGTAGCAGAATTCAGTAAGGCTTTGTGGAAGATGAACTACTGCCTCCACCTCATTCTTACACAGAAGAGAGATAAACATTACAACAAATGGATAGAATTGTGTGGAGGATTTACAGACCTTTAATTTCTTCCTAAACAGAATGTTCTACATGATATTGTAAGAGAAAAGAACAAAGTTGGAATGGGGATGCAGTTCTGTTTATTTACATCTTAATTTAAAATTTCTTACTATGGAGGCAGAGAGGAAAGCAAACCTAGAATAGATTCCATTTCTTTGAGCTTTAGGACTCTGGCTGATCCTGTCATCTCACTTTCACTATTACGTTTATTCTGAATTCCTCTAAAATAATCAAGTATTGTTTAAAACTCTCAATATGTTTGCAATCTTTAATAATTACTTATTTGAGAGCTACCTTGTATAGTGATTTTAGTAGACATTAAATTTGGTCGGTCAAACATGTTCTTTCTTAATAAAGAACATAATTTTTCTTCAATTACCTCAGCTTTTTCCAAGAAAATGAGAAAGACTTTTCTTCTTAGAATGCATCTGCTTCCTATACACTCCTCCCAGGGTGAAATACAACCAAGCTTGCACTTTGCTTGTTGTTGTCTCATTTTTGATTTTTCTTTAGGAAGTTTATTATTATTGTTGTTATTGTTTGGGTTTAGCTCATGTGTTCTACACAAGCCCAACCTTAGAAAGGACTCAGTGCCCATTTGAGTGCCTGTCCCTTTTGAAATGCTCTAGCTCTTTTTCCCAAATGCCAAGAGAAAAGGCAGAATGAACACAGACACAGCAGTGCCCAGAGTGTGACATCCACATTTCTTCACTTTGAAGAGAGTGTAAAGACAAAATTTTAGTGCAATATTTTAAAGCAGAATTATGGTATCATCATAAAAGGTAAGTAGACATTAAAAGTAAATAATCCTGTACTATTCATGGAAGATGGTTCCAGAACCCCACACAGATACCAAAATGTGAGAATATTCAAATCCTCCACCTCAACTGTTATAGTGTTTGCAAATCACCCTTTAGTTTCTTATACTACCTAATGCAATGTTAATGCCATGTAAGTGGTTATCCAGCAGTATTGTTTAACAAATGATGGTTAGAAAATATCTGAACATGTAGACAGTGTATTTGTGGCTCTCATATTTGCACTGTAGGACCAAGCAAAGAAACCAAGTTTGTACCCTAACCATATAAATGGTCCTCTTCTTGCCACAGTTTCCCACTGGGCCACACATGGAGCTCTCACCACTTTCCACTCTGGCAACTTCCAACTCTTCCACCTGCCTGTGCATCACTACGGAACTAAGTGACACTGGTCTTTCTCTTTGCCACAGCAAGCTCTGCAGAGCTGTGCTCTGGTTAGTTTTTGTTTATTTCCATGCCACAGAAGAAGAGAGGAAGTTCTATGACAAAGGTGTAGAAGAATTTATAAAAGCAACATAATTTGGAAATTGAAAAGACCTATGAGATGTTTACCTAAATATGGACTACAGCTCCTCTAAACATGAGGAAACTCTCCTTGGAAAATCACCATCTCAGCTTTTCTGTTGTTACTACTGGGCTTGAACCTATAACCTTGAGCCGGACAGGCTAGTACTGTACTGCTGAGCTATGTCCCTGAATTGTTTTTAATTATCTAGTCTCCTACACACCTCTCTGGTTTTTTTCTGTATCTAATAAATCTCAGAAAGCATTTCTAATGCATAAATACTTACACATTTTGCACATTTACAGAATTTTAAAACTTTAAAGTCTACAATAAAGTAAAATAAACTTACAAGCATTCCATAAACCATGGTGAGTCTGCCCTGCCAGAGCTAGTCCCTGACTATGAATGAGAATGTGTGTGTGAAAAGGTTTGTTGAGTATCTCCATGCTTTTTGCCCCAAAACTCAATGACTGACTTGTTATTGTTTTTGCCTCTGAATTGACCAAACATGAACTCATTTTGGAATAGCGAAAGTGTCAGGTTTTGACATCTTAGTCCATTTGTTACTATGTGTCGGTGCAAACACTACACCTTAGTCCATTTGTTACTAAGTGTCAGTGCAAACACTTAGTAACAAATGGAAACTGGAAAACTACCTGAAATGTCAACTGTGAAAAGTATAATAGTGAATACAAACAAATGGGTATCTTCTATCACTCCTTTGGTAAAATGTTGCATTAAGGCTGCCAGTGCTTACCATGAGCTAATATTAGTAAACAACTCATTTATTTCAGATACTATATCACCATACTAATAAAATAGAAGTTCTATTATTATTTGCCCGGTCTCTTCCAGATCCTTTTTGCTCAGATTCTTCCATTGAGATATGCTTTAGAGACTAGACAACCTGTCATGTTGGATCATTTACTTCAGGAAACAAAATATCTTTCCCTTTTCCTAAAGGTGGGTAGGATATAAGATAAAATTTTGTCTCTTTATTTATATTACTTTATTAAAAACTTACAATAATTAAGGAACTGTGTCGAATCTTTTCTGATTCTTGACCTTCTGATCTGAGGTAAGTGACCATGAAGAGCAAACCAAGGTACAGAGCATATGCTCAGATATTTTTCCCACTCTTGCTGCTTTCATTCTTTGAAAGTTGAAAGTTGCAGATCTCAAGGCAATTAAATATTTAATTTGTGCTAAATCAAACTTTTTAAAATTACTTTTTTTACATGTGAGTGCTCTGTGTGTTCATATATGCCATAAGAGAGCATCAGATCTCATTATAGATGGTTGTGAGGCAGCATGTGGTTGCTGGGAATTGAACTCAGGACCTCTAGAAGAGCAGCCAGTGCTCTTAAGTGCTGAGCCATCTCCCCAGTCCCTCATACTAAATCAACACAATTGTTATATAAAAAATTATGGATTCCCAAGTGGTTTGGAGAAAAAAAAAAACAAAACAGCAAAACCACATTTGTTGTTGCTCATGTCACCCAAGAGGAGGCATGTCAGCCAGAGTGGCTGATTTATCTACATTCAGATGTCTCAGGTACCGACTGTCACTTATTGCGCATCGTTAGTAGCCATGTTTGCAAATTTCACTATTCATTGGTGATCTAAACATCGCTTCACTATTTCTCAGGTAAATACAGAATTAAACATCAACATCACAGCCATTTTATAGGCATTTGTGTTTATGTCCATCTCTAGAGATCACGAAACTCGAAAAAACAAAATAAAAACCCTGTCATCTACTTCTTCCCTGATGTACTTGTAACAGAGCCATCATCATTACTTCCCTCTGCTAACAAAATCCATTTGCTTTTTGGCTATTATCTTTTCCCTGTCAGTCATAACTAATGGCACAGAATCTTGTTTAATTTTTTCCTATCTATTATATCCCTGTCATGCTTTTATTTCCCCCTACATACAGTTTTTAAAATAAGTCAAAGAAACTAGTTAATTAAAAAATTATTTGAATGCTTCTCACAGCACAGTCTTTCCTTTTGGCATCACTTCAGCGGCTCTGTCACCTCATCTTTATTCTTTATTCTCCCAATCAGTTCCTACTCCCCCCCAACCCCCCCCAACTCCCCCCCAACCCCCCCCACTCAGAAGAAATGTCTTCAAAACAATCTTTCTGAAAGTCTGATATCCAGTGTTAGGATCTGTAAAGCCAATTTGTATGACAGTCAGCTTTAACTGAGCCGTGGTAACTGGGGAGCTATTGGCCTGTTATAATTAACAGAACACTCTCAAAAGAAGCTGGAATTCAAGTAGGGCATGGCTCTTTATCCTCCACAAAAATCCACTTTTAATATGCTTATAAATATTTGCAACCAAGCCATGTCATTCTAAACTTGTTTATCTGGTAGGTATTTTCTACTTTCTGGTAGACATACTAATAAACATTAAGCCATTTGCAAAGAGAAAGTCAGAACCAATGATCAAAAAAAGAGAATGGACCACCAATCTGATTATAAAGAAGTTCCTTCCAAAAAAAAAAAGGGGGGGGCGTATAACTAACCAGAGAAAGACAAGGAAAAGGAGATATTCAGCTTTGGTGTTCCTTTTTGTATCAATAAAATACTTTTCAAAAGATAATAATTTATGATAATATAAAAAGGTAGAAAACATAAAACAACATTATTAATTACTTGTATAACCAATGATATTAGACTACTGGTAAGTCATTAATTATTTCAATATAGATCAGATGGCTTTGTCTTAACAGTGACTATCAAATGCAGGGGCACACAAGACAGTAAGTCAGCATGAGCAGGTGGGCAGAGGACAGTGGAGTTGTTTGTAGGTGAAGACAGAAAAAGTTAAAATAACTAAAATTTACGGAGGCAAAATGTTATGCTTTGGGCACTTAAGTCAGACCTGTTGGAGACTCACCACTGACAATGCTTTACAAAGTCACCCAAAGACACAGGTTGGATTCCTTCCTTTTCCCAAAGGAAACAGCATGTGTTTGGAGTATGCCTGGTAGGAATAAGCTATTGCTAGTATTCAGAACACCCTGTGAATCATGGAGTCAGAGACAGAAGTTCTGGGGATAATTGTTATAATTAACCCAAACCACAAAAAGAACTTTTATCTTTCCTTCTTTTGACCTGCCCCAGCTCTCTCTCTCTCTCTCTCTCTCTCTCTCTCTCTCTCTCTCTCTCTCTCTCTCTCTCTCTCTCTTCACTCATTTTCACTACATAGACAACTGACCTTGAACTGGAATTCGTTCTGCCTTGGCTTCTCACTGCTCAGATTATGGGCATGCACCAGCATGTCCAGATCTTTCCTGGGAGATTTTTACAAAGTAAATTTAAGTGAAGGAGACACTGGTGAGAAGTGAAGGGGCATTTTCCTATTAATAACAGAATTTTTAGAAAACTTTAAGTCATATTTGGGCATAGTATCCAGACCAAATGCTTTGTTGCACATGTTTTTTTAGTTAAAATAAAAACAAATGAAACCTAAGTTAGAAGTTCTACAGTGTGAGAGGGAGGCATATCTTCTTCTGTCAAAAATTGGGATTCTGGCAATTCTGTGAAATCATCTTTAACATGACATCTTCATTTTGATTGAGTGACAAATAACAGTTTATAAATTAAAGCAGAATTTATATATGTGCTTCTAGAATTAAATTGCTAAAAGTAAACATTCAAAAAGGAAAAGAAAATGTGTAGCTCAGCCTCAACTTCATGCAACGAATAGTGTTCTAAGCTTGGTGGAAAGTACCTTCATATTCTTAGGTAACAAAGGAAAAATTCACAGAGGAGTCACCAAGGAAACGATGGATAAGTGTTCAGCCACTCGGATAGAAATGGTGCTCATTTATTAAAAAAATAAAGACAGTACCTATCCAACTGAGTTACCTAAAATAAAAAGCCACAATTGGGTCAGTATTTAAAATGAGAGTGACTGGAAGCACTGGGCACCTGTGACACTTGCCAGTTATCTCATGGTTGAGAGCCTCTTGAGGAGTGAAAATGTCTGTTCCATGGTACAAGTGGCCACAGCAGGCTTGGCCTGTGCCTTTCTTCTCTTTTTGGTGAGTCAACACATCCATGGGCATTTCATTTGATTATTATACAGAAACCTGTAAGACAGATCCATGTGTTAATTTTAAAGATTAAATAAATAATCCACTGGAGAAGTTAAAGAGCTGTACCTAGGTAATTAAGTGGGATAAACAGGAGAAAGACTCCTGAAGTGCAGCCAGCTTGCTCTTTCCTGAGCCTTGGCAACTGAGACAGATTCAACTGTTTCCCAGTCATGTTTAAGCATTAGAAGAGTCTCATTTTCCAATGTTAGGTCCAATCTGGCCCGAATCAAACCTTCAATCTCTGAATCAATGCAAAACTCCCCTTCTATTTCTGTGGCAAACTCAGGCTTTAGAACCATGAGGAGCAGAGGAGGAATGGAGCCTGGGGAAGGTGGGGGCATATGACTGTGAGGGGGAGAGGACATATGACTGTGGGGCAGGATAAGGATATTGTCTCTTCCTTTTCTCTGCTTTACCCAAGTCCGAGCCACTCAATCAGAGGATTCCTAATACTCCAGGATCCAGAATAGCAGGTAGATTGTTGGTAAAAGGAAAAGCTCTTAAAATTCTTTAAAGAGTCAAACTTGTTCTTGGTTGTGAGTCTCTTGTAAAGAAGACACTTAGATCCTGACTTCTGTGGGTCTCATACTGCTTCTCCAGCACATCTTCAGTGACCTCCCACTTCAATCCTTCCTTGATTATTGGCCTTTTTTTGTATATTCTATGGAATTACTTTTTTTTTTCAGGAACTTATCACCTCAGAAGATGCTCCTTTGACATTGAGATCAGTCCTGGATACCCTCCTCACAGTGAATGTTCTCTACAGCATTTGCTATAGAGACTGTGACTGTCTGTCCAGGCAAATAATTGAACTTCAGGTCTTTTCCAGTGTTCTCTCAAAGTAGGAAATAGGCCAGAGGCTTACTGGCCTGTCGTTGGAACTATGATCTCATGAGCAGACAAAGCCAAAACAGAATGCTTTAGAAGCTGGCTCCCCTGAAGGCCAGAGAGGGAATCCCCTCATGATTATAGGCCTTTATAAAATCCAAATCTGAGCTATAGTGAATGGAGTAGAGGGAAAAGGCTAGGAGAGCAGAAGCACACCTCTCTATCCTCATCCCTCATCTACGATTGGCCCTGAAGCTGATTCAAATTCTTATCATTTCTTTTTTTTTTTTTTTTTTAAACTTTATTTATTTGCCTTGGTGTTTGCCTGGAACTGGAACTACAGACAGTTGTTAGCTGCCATGTGGGTGCTGGGAGTCGAACCCGGGTCCTCTGGAAGAGCAGATGGTGCTCTTAACCGCTGAGCCATCTCTCCAGCCCCTCAAATTCTTATCATTTCAAACTGAGTGGGAAAGACCCCAAGGTCACTGCAAAGAAACTGTTGCCAGTACGTGGAAGTTTTCCTGTATGGGTCTAGGTAAAGTCATTATCTTCTCCAGTGGGAAATAGCAGTGTCAACTGAAGTGGCTGATAGGTACATAACAGGTGTCCAGCACAACATCCCCTGTGGCCTCTGTCCTTTCCCAGATGCTCTAGGATAACTGATTTTTTTTTCTGAAGATAAAAAATCATCAGACATCCAAACTATCTTTAACTCTCTGTATGATAAGAAAACAAATACAATGCTAAGCAAGCTCAAATGTGCATCCCTAATGCAGGTGGCTGGCAAGATGCCTCAGTGGGTAACGGTGCTTGCAGAGCAAGCCTGACAACCTGAGTTCAATCCACCAGGACCTCCATAAAGGTAGAAGAAAAGATCAAACTTCTAGAGCTCTGATCTCCACAGAATTAATAGCACATGTGCACATGCATGTATACACACACACACACACACACACACACACACACACACACACACACCATATATGCCATAATAATAAATTTAAAAAACAAAATAATTGCAGAGGTGAAATCTTAAGTGCAGATACACATACAGAGCCCTGGCAATGGAGGAATGGAAAGGCGTCTTTTACTAGACACAGAAGCAGAAAGAAGGCAGTGCAGAACCAGTTATCTCTCCAATAGATAGTGGCTGCTTGTATCTCTGTGGACAGAAATAATTGCATAACTACCAATTTGTATAGTTTATAAGGTATAAAGTTGTAATTTATTGAAAATAAAAGCTTCAGATCCTAGAGAATTATATAACCTACATAGTCATCTAGACTAATATTTAGTTTTCCATTAAAAAAAAAAAGACCAATAGCTAGGTGTAGGGGCACATACTCGTAATCCCAGCACTCAGACTGCTGAGGAAAGAGAATCATAATCTGAGGCAGCCTGGATGATACAAAAAGACAGTCTTAAAAGCCATTACCACCAACAAAAGATCTACCCCCTCCTTCTTAGTTTTAGAGGTTTTCACATTTTCTTAACAAGGCTATCCTGAAATATTCAAGTCTTTATTTTCTCATAGGGTCATCAGCCATTCTGGAATTCATTTGTAATTTAACCTAAAAATATTAAAAGGTAAATCTGTTGGTTGAGAACCAGAAAATTGGGGCCTTTGTGCCAAATCTTACCAGTGTGATTTTTTTTAGTGTAAAATTTAATTTGGATACAGTTATATCTGCAACTACTTTCATTCAGCAACAGCAAAGTCCAGAAGTTGTAACAAAGACCCACAGCCCAAAATATCTGACATATTTACTGTTGGGCTCTGTACAGAAAACATCTTGGAACTCTGCTTCGGTCATCAAGTGCAGCAGCAGCAGTGTGGGAAGGCGATGCTCCGACCCTTCTCTTAACACAGTCTTCCTGCAGACTTCCCAAAGGAGCGAAGGAGCCGGGATAAAGCATCCTTCTCACCCCCTTCTGAGAACCCTCCTTTGCTCTACGTCACCTGAAACCATAGATCTGGGCAATGCAGGCACAGCCAAAACTAAATGACCACTTCTGGATAGAAACTGTGGAGAAACATCTATCCTTCCCTTTCAGACTGTGGGTGTTTAACATGCATATTAATGAATGCTCAATGAAACTCCAAGATCACACCCTCAATCTCTGTGCACAGCACAGATGCTTAGGCGTTGAGAGTCAAAACCAGGCCTGTGTAGTTCTAAGCTTGCCTAGATAGCAGAATGGGCACGGCTCACAAGTTCAGAGACACCGCCTCCCTCCACTGTTGTCCTGGCTTCACAGGCTTAAAGTTATCTCTTTCAGAACCATTTGCTGCTATTTTAAAAGATGTTAGATAGGAGGAGAGTACTAGGGTGCGAAAGAATGTTTGGGGCAGAAAGCTTGACACCTCCTTGCTGCTTCCCCAGCGTCCAGATGGAAGAGGAAACAGGGTCGGCTTCCACACCAGCCTGGCAGAGGAAATAGGCATCTGCCTTAGGACGGTATTTCTTACCGCGGATAGCAGCCAGCAGTGCTTTCAGATCCAAAAGAAAAATGTGCCTCTGCTAAGAAATGTGAGATTAGAACCAACCATATTGAACTCAGCTTTCAATTTCTCTCTCTCTCTCTCTCTCTCTCTCTCTCTCTCTCTCTCTCTCTCTCTCTCTCTCTCTCTCTCTCTCTCTCTTTCTTCTTCTTCTTCCTCTCCTCTCTCTATTTTCTTCCTTTTCTTCAGTCCAAACAATAAAATCTTTACATTGCTAAATTGTACAGTAAGATGCTTTCCTGTGAGTCCTGTGAAGAACATATTCGGGAGTTGGGGTTCCTAGTGGGGAGAAGAATGTCCTCAAGGGTAGCAGCTTCTAATCATTCAGCTTAGTCCTTCCTGGAAAAGCCCAGGAAGGGATGCACAATAGCTTCTCCTTCCTTAGGCTACATCAAAAGAAATAAGAGGTGATTAATTCTTGGTGTAGATAGGGATTTTCAAGGTGAGACTCCAGTTGATGTGTTCCTATTATTTTCTTTGAAGGTATTTTCTCTGGTTATTTTTATTTAGGAAGGTCATACATGTAGCAATCATGGGGTTACCTTAGCATATTCTTTCTTGGGGCATTGTTAAACAAAATAAACAATGACACTGTGCAGCGTTTGATGTGCACCAACACAGACAGAAGACCAGCTTTAGAGCACAAATTTAGGTTCAGATCTTGGCTCTGTCTCTGACTAGCTGAGTGACTTTGGAACTTAAGTTTTCTCATCTGTGAAACAGGAATTGTGCTGTGTTGAGATTCAAGCGAGAACTGTCATGGATACTGGATGCCATTTCTTTAAATGTTCACCCTTCATCTCTCTGCTATACTCAGCAGTACATGCATGTGAGCAGTTTTGATGTTGCTACTGACCAAAGGGACACTCTGCTTTCCCATTAGTTTCTATTGTCAAGCTCCTGGCACAGATACTTTTTTTCCTTTCTAAAACTAGATGACAACTTCTTGATGAAGCCAATCAAAAGGAATTCAAGGTGACTAGCAAGGGATATCGAGCTCACAAGCCCACTGTCAGAGTTAGGGTTGACCTAGTAACTACCTGAGAGCTGAGGTACCCAAGAGTACCTCAGGGGAGAGAGGGACCCAGTGGAGACAGGATGATTATATGGTGTGCATATAAATGACTATATAAACATGGTATAAAAGAGGGATGCTGAACATTACAACATCCAGTGTTTTTCTGTGCAGCAGGCCTACAGCTACCTTCATGAGAGGTAATTTCAGAACAAAAGTCCTGAAACTGTCTTAAATTAAAAAAGAAAAAGAATAAATAGGCAGTCACCGCCCCGTCTTGCTCCTCACCAACTTGGGAAAGATGTCCAAACCTACAGAGACTGAGAAATGCATCGAGTCCCTGATCACTGTTTTTCAAAAGTACAGTGGGAAGGATGGGAATAACTGTCAACTCTTCAAAACTGAGTTCATCTCTTTCATGAACACAAAGCTGGCTGCCTTCACCAAGAACCAGAAGGACCCTGGTGTCCTGGACTGCATGATGAAGAAGCTGGATCTCAACAGTGATGGGCAACTAGATTTCCAAGAGTTTCTCAACCTTGTTGGTGGCTTAGCTATAGCATGCCATGACTGCTTCCTCCTGGCTTCTCAGAAGCGTTTCTAACCCTCTCAGTTCCTTTCCACCAACCAAGCCATCACGTCTTTCCCCATCTATACCTGCACTGAGCCCATCACACCCACCACAACATGCAGCCCATTCCTGTTGACAGAAATAAAACAATGTCATTTTTTTTAGTGTAAAAAAAAAAAAAGAAAAAGAATAAACAACATGATCACAAAAACACCCAGACATTTAAGTCTTTCGTTATTGTTGTTTTTGTTTTTTTGTTTTCAATGTCCTTTTATTGAAGGATGGTCATATTGTCTGAATACATAAGTGACAGCTCTGATGAGTTTGCGTTTTAGGTTAATTTATAAATCCTTCAGTGGATTAAAAATAAACATTATATGGCAATTTAAATGTGCTTTCCTGTATATTTTCAAACCAAGTGGTTTTGTAAACTATATTTCAATTGGAATGTGATGGATATAAAGGTTTTTCTGTGTAACTTGAAGAATGTATAGTCTGTACCCAACATAAATAACACTAAAAACATCTGCTTTCATCTTCATGAATGATTTTAAGTATTCCCCCAGTCATTGCTCTGGAAAGTCTCTACTCAAATTAGCAAATAGTCCCAGTCCAAGTAGAAGTCAGCCAAGATACCCCAAGATACAAGCGCTCACTTGTAATGATCCCATTCACAGCCACTTCTGAGAGCCCAAAGGACCTATTGAGACAAGAAAATTGTAGCCAGAATTTTCTGACCTGTTCAACTTGGCCTATCCCCAAGGTCTGGACCCATGCCCTGCTTCTCAGCCCCAAAGAATTATACAAAGGCTTATATTAATTTCAAGATATTTGGCCTATGGCTCAGGCATATCACTTGTTAGCTCTTAGAACTTCACCCATTTCTAATAATCCGTGTCTTGACATGTGGCTAGTGGCTTTACCTATGTTACATTACATCTTGCTTTCTTGGGTGGTAGCTCTCAGAGCCTTTCCGTGACTCCACACTCCTTCCTCTTTATCTATGCTTAGATTTCCCACTTGACTGTAAGCTGGCTTGTGATAGGCCAAAACAGTTCCTTTATTTCCCAATGATAATTCACAGCATTCTGAAAGACATCCCACATGACTTCCCCATTTCTGTCTAATCAAAAAGGAAGGACTCAATTTCAACATAGCAAAATTACATATAACTATACTTATAACTATCTAATCTTTAACTATGTCAAAGACCACAGAAGGATATAATATTGCCTAAGTAAACAGAAAGTTTATTGCAAGCAAGTTCCAAATTCTACAAATGACAGAGACATCTGGCTGCCTGGATACAGTCCAAGGTTCTTTTGTAACATTGATACATCCATCTTTAGCCTACAGACCTAGAGTATCTGGCAAACATTTTAGTGAAGCAGGAAATTTGAAGGATTATTCCATCCATTTGGTATACTCAATCAGTCACTTCTCCATGTGTCCTGTAGAATGTCTGGCAGTTTTCTCTGCAAAGAAGAAACCTGAAGAATCATTTCAGCTCCTTCTGCCAAAGTTCAGAGGGTACTATCTTATGGATCCTGCATGTTCAGTTTATATAGTTTACTGTCAGGTAGTTGAGGCAAGAATAATTTCTTGTCCAGTGGCTGACTTTCGCCACAAAAAAATAAATAAATAAATAAACTTCACATGGAGTTTCTTTGATGCCTATCATCTTCTTGAAGTAAATTCCTGCTGCTAGAAGCACACATGTCTCACTGTCTAGAAAAGCCTATATTCTTAAAATATTTTAAATGCTATATTCTGTAGGTTTTTGGATTATTTGAAGATTAACTCTGTAATTGAAATATATCATTATATACCTAAAAAATCTGACTAATATGACTATAAGTTTAATTATTATAGATGATTATTAATCTGTTTAATTATACATTACAATTTTAATGAGTTACATAAATATAATACCTTACACAAGGGTAAAAATATACATACAGTGCAACAAAATTAACCTTAAATTTGTATCAATAAACCAAAATCCATACTAATATAAAGTATCTTGAGATTATCAGCTACTTTTTTGGATTAAAGTAGATTCAAAAATCTATTTTATTTAACCACTATTATAAAAAGAGAACCATTGATAGTAAAAACAAACATTCATAAACAATATTTTTGGAATTTGGGCATAGCTTTCTATAAACTACCTCCTGCTGTTTGGGGAAGCTGGCAATCTTATGGGGATTCTGAGGCTGGATCATCTTAGTCAGCAGCCTTGAAGCTAATATGGCCACCTCTTCCCATCCGAGATTTATTTTCAGGAGGTCTCTCTTAATTAAACCATATTAGCCAAAAAGTAAACCACAAGTTTTCATCTTCTGTGGAAACAAAAGCAAACCTCTTTTCCAAAGCAACATATTCTTAGACCCAAATTTCAATGTCAAGATACCAAAATGAATAAAATAGTCCTTCAAATTTCCTGCATCACTGAAAGGTATGCGAGAGACTCTAGGCCTGCAGGTTAAAAGTGGATGCCCCAACGTTACAAAGGAATTTTGGGCGACTGTCCAGGTAACCAGATGTTTTTGCCATTTCTAGAATTTGGAGGTTGTCTACAATGCACTTTCCATTTAATCAGGTAATATTATATCCTTCTGTAGTCTTTGATGTAGCTGAAGATTAGATGGTTATAATTATAGTTTTCTTTAGCTATAATAAAAGGTAAATTAGATATTAAATTTTAGACTCATGAGAATAAAATAGAAGATAAAATATTTTCCTTAAATTTGCTAAATACAAATAGAGTAGATATTATAACTGTAATTTTTGTTTGATAGCTGTTTGCTATATGTAATTTTTCTATATTGAAATTAAAATCATCCTTTTTGATTAAAAAAGGGAAAGTGATTTGTGATATCTTTACATATGCTGTGAATTATCATTTGATAATAAAGAAATTGTTTTGGCCTATGACAAGCCAGCTTATACAAAGGTGGGAAGTCCAAGCTCTGATAAAGAAGAAGATGAGTAAAGTCATTGGGGACACAATCCAGCCACTCAAGTAGCAAGATGTAATGGAATACAGATAAGCAATGAGCCACATGGCAAGACACAGATGAATAGAAATGGGTCGAATTAAAATGCAAGTACTAGCTAGCAATAAGCCAGAGCCATAAGACAAACAATGTATAATTAATATAAGCCTTTGTGTGATTATTTGGGGCTAAGCAGCAGGTAGGCTGCAGGCCAATCCAGACCTTAGGGCTAAATGGACAGGTCAGAAACTTCTTACTACAAATGGCATCCAACATGGGGTAGTGAAAAAGCTTTAAAAAGTTTCTGAATGCCCATAAATGGAGCCATACTAAGCTTCCTTGTCTCACAGTCTCATGCAGCAGCAGCAGTAGCAGCACCACACAGACCTGTCACCCAGCAGCTGCCTATGAGATGTTGCCAGCTACTACCATGAGCTGAGAGCAGTGTGGTCCATTTCCTCAGTCTCTTTTATGGACAAATTACAAAGAGGTTTCTCCCAGCTCCTGCTTTTGAGTTTAGAAACACAGCTGTGGCCTTAAAAACATAGCTGCACAATATTTAATACTGCTTCCCAGAACTGGGAAGATAAGTATGACTCTGGTATCTTCGCCATGTTGAAAAGTCAAGGAGGGTGGAGTCAGCAGTCAAAACAATGCTTTATAGTTTAGCAACTTAAAAATTCTCCTGGTTAAAAAAAAAATGATTAAAGATATGCAATAAAACAGATTTAGATACAGAAAAGCTCTAAATGGGTTACAGTGTGTGTGTGTGTGTGTGTGTGTGTGTGTGTGTGTGTGTGTGAAGCTACATAGGGTTAGGAAAGAGAAGGAAAAGGTAGAGAAAGTCCACATACACAGATATTGAAAAAAAAATATTGCCTTGGGCACAAAATTCTTCTCCTAACCAGAGAAGGCCTGACTTTCCCATTCCTGCCCCTAACAGAACAGCCCATTGCTCCTTTAGAGCCTCTTATGAATAAACACACTTTGTCCCCATGAAGTGTCATGTTGAGTTTTGACTGTGTAAAGAGAAGATAGAGACTCCAGGAGGCATTTGATGTCACTGGGGATCTGCCTTCATGCCTGGATCAATGCTTCTCAGTTGTCAAAATCTGGCCCCTTTTCTTTTCATTGACAACTGCTCACTTACCTCCTCTTTTCTGTTCTGTGTTAAAGCGGCATACAGCTTCAAACAGAAAGCTGAATAGATATTGGCATGATGCACTTTGACTTCCAGAATGATAAACCAAAAATATGTTACAGAGAGACAAAAGAGTCTGATACATAATTGTTTAGCACTTGCAGTTTTCCTTACGAAGCTATACTGCAAACATTTCACACCTTATCAGTCTCCCCAGTGAAATTCTGATTAGCTCTTGAAAACAATAAGGTATCTCACTTTTCTTTGCAAGTCCAAGCCTAGTCCTAGCCAGTAATTTCTCTCTTGAGAACCATAATGCTACACTGCAGAGTCCTAGTCTGGACACATGAACCTTGGGATCCTACTCAGATCCCAACAAGGGGACATTGGCTCAGGCATTATCTTTTCAACATCTGCAAACTTGATCAGCCTGTGCCACACAGGTGGACTTTAAGAATCAGCTCAGACTATAAGCTGTGAAAATAAAAGGCACTGTTTTTAAACATTGGTTTTAAATGCATAGACAATTATCCTTTATTTGTAAAACTTGTAAAAATATTTCCTGTTTCATCAATATGCCAGGTTTTATATACTACTGATATACTACTATTTTTTAAATGTTTAGGGTCATAAATCTAAACTGTATAAAATATTACTATTAAATGAAGATTTTAAGAGCCAAGTAAGGTTTTAAAACATATGTTGAGTGGTTTCTCTACCCAGAATTTTAATTCAGAGACAAAAAAAAAAAAAAACAAAAACAAAGAAATACAGAAACACTTCCCAAGGAGCAGAGAGCAAGCACCAAGGACACAGTGGTTTCCTATGTTCTTAAAAAAAACTTGCAGTATCCTTGGGAGTTTGCTTGGCACTTTACATGTAGATAATCTTAAAAGCATTTGTCAAATAAATATCATGAGCCCACATCATCACGAACTCTAGCTTTTTAAGGAAATTTAGTAATTCACCCTCGAGCTAATGAATATTTGCTGCTTGAGAAGTAGTAAAAGCAAAGCAGGAATACAGCTTGCTTTCTTCTTTCATATCTCATTATTTCCATGAAACAAACATTCACATATCATAAAAACTGAATTACTTCATTTAACAAAAGTATGCTTGGAATATTCATATGGAATATTCTATATTATTTAGAGAGATGTTTAACTCAAAAATAAGAGTCAACTACATTGTTTGCGTTTTTTATCTCCAATGACTAGAAATCTTAATCATGAAAGAGAAAATGGTTTAATAATTATGTGCAACTAAGATTCACATAAGATTTCTGACCACCCTTTCTTTTATGAAAGGAAGCTATGCTCATCACACTAGCATATATCTGACTTCTATAGGAACCAGCTAAGAATGAGTTCGTTGTCTTTAAAACTGGTTTGGATCAGGAGTCTCTCCCATTCTCCCAATAAGCCAAAAAGCTAAAAGCCTCAACACTGATACAGATGCTTACACAGATCAGAACCCTGATCAGAGCTACATCCCGCTTGCCTTCCTCCTGCTGCTCCCTGTATCACTCCTTGCCAGGCTTCCACCCCCATCAGACTGTTTGGCTCTGCATTTCTTTCCTCCAGTTTCTTCCCTTCCAGACCTGATTCCTACCCTCTCATCCCCTCTAACCATACCCTCAAGGTTTTAGAAATAACATTTATAATGTTGACTCTTTGGAACCATGAAGTGTTAAAAGATGAAGAAATTTGTCATGTAGCTAAGGCAGGAACTTTCATAAGTATTACAAGGCTATTGTAAGAACATGGCTCACTTTAATATAGGGATGTACCCGTTAATTTTTCTCCATGGTGTATTATATAGGCAATATTTTGATCCTAAAATAAAAGCCATGATCATTGCTAGTAACTCAAGTACAGAGAACATGGAGATGTGATGGGCCTTAGCCAAAAACCATAAGTATATAAAAGTTTACCAAGTAGCCCATGGGCTAGATTGTTCTCATTGCTCTGTTCCTAAGTCTTTCTTGTGTAATTTGCATGGCCTCCTATCGTCTGCCCTCTTACTTTTGGACCATCCATATAGTCAATAAAATAACATACAGCTGCCAGCTTTCATAGATTAAAAACTCAGGGTCCCCAAAGGAAAATACTGTATGCTCAGAGCAAGCCTAGACCTCAGGAGCCATAACATATTTCTGCTCACCATTGCTCCTCTCTCCATTTGTGCAAAGTGGGAAGCAGCCAGAAAGCCAGCCTAGGTACATCTATATCAGTTCAAACCCATACAATCCTCATTCACGTGAGTAAACTCAGCCAGAACAGAGATATTTCATTGAACCCTGAAGCATGAGCAACAGACATAATTTCTTATATCCCATTGAATCTGTGGTTGCTTGTGATATACATTACTATCTTTAATGGTACTAAGTACAGCCTTTTAGGGAAAATATGTTCTTGTGGAACATAGAAGCATGCTAACTACAGAAAGAATCCCAGGATTGCCTCTAAATGTCTTTGAAAAATGTATACTCCCTCTGTCATCCTGCACATAGAAACATAAGGAGTGAGGAAGGCTTCTGTTGTATATTTTTCCTTTCAACACAGTGAGCTGAAACCCTCCAACATGTCTGTTGCCCTCCATATCATTGTTTCCAAGAACTATGTAGACATATCAGCATTATTTTAGGGTTTCTAATGGAGAGATTTATTTTCCGTGGTTTCTGGAGATGGCAGGCCCAGTAGTTTATTAATATTCCAGGGAAGGGACAGATTAAAAGTGCATAACTAGCTAATCAGATTGCTCACTGTCGCATGTGAAGAGTGAATAATTTCAGTCTCAGCTTCAACTGGGTCCAGAGACCTGATGCAGCATATGAAGGTGAGTAACTTCACCTCCATGTGTGTTTCATAGAAAAGAGAGCTCCAAAACCCAGTGCCAGGAATCTTGAGCCTTTAAGACAAGCAACAAATGAGAAAGATCAGGAACAATGGGGGGAAATGGCAGGTTTGTCAGTTGTCACTGGAAGGAGATGCTGCTGCACTGAATACTTTGCTCTATAAAGGCTGAAGAATGATCAATGACAGCCATGCTTTCTGTTTCAAATGAGCAGATTTACTAAGTTTAAAACAAGCAGCAGCAAAAGAATGAAGAGGAAGTAACAGAGAGAGAAGCAACAGACAAATGACAGAACCCCCAACAGAAACCACTGGACAGCCTGCCTGAAAAAGCAAACAAAGCTAATACCATCGAAGCAAGGTTTTGTGGGATACTTGTTGACACAGTGTGAAGATGTATTGTTGTGACTGGTTTAATAAACAGTGGAGCAGCCAGTAGCTAGGAAGAAGATGTTAGGTGGTACTTACAGGCAAAGAGAGAAACCCAGGGCTGATGAATCTAGGCGCACTGGAGATGCCAGCAAAACTCAAAGTTAATTGGATATACAGAATATAGATTAATAGAGGCAGGTTAGTTAAAGTTACAAGAGCTAGTGAGACAAGCCTAAGCTGAAGGCCAACCTTTCATAATTAATAAATCTCTCTGTGTCATTATTTGGAAGCTGGAGGTTCAAAAGAAATCCCTACAATACCATGGGCTTATAAACAGCAAGTACAAATCAACTAGAGAAGCAGTCCCACTGGAATTGTGCAGGCAGAGATTCTTACTATCCTCTTCATAGACCAGCTTCCAACTTCTTCTCAGTGCAGATCATTTTACACAATGAGGTAAACAATAGCTACATCTGTTAAAAACCTGGCAGTTCTCAGGTACATTTTTTTTTAATAACCTCAGCTGCTTGGTATTAGCCTTTTTCTCTAACAAAATGCAGGGCTGGGGAGGGTGGAATTTGCCCTTGAATAAGGTGTTTTAGAGAATACTTGAAATCCAAGTGGACTGGAAGAACTAAGAAACACTGGTCTGCACTGCCCACATCCATGTGAATAAGCAGTGTTGGGTGACTCTGCCACCTCCAAAAGCCACATATCCTTCCAAGGGCCTCTCTGAGTTTCCAGAAATGGAGGAGAAACCTTCCTTCCTGGAGGCACAGTTTGCCTCCATTTATATATTTTAAGACTTGCCACAGAATATTCTAGTATGGGGAGAAAAAAAAAACTGATCTGAGAAAGTAGAGATGAAAAAACTTTACATCACAATCCACATAGGGAATGATGAATACTTCAGCTGGTGGAAGTTATAGAAGTGGCACATTCCCTAGGTCCTAAACCAGATGTCCCCAAATAAAATGAGAACATTTGAGAAGGACGGAAGCAGCTCTGGTTCATTTTTCCATTAAATTCTGCTCTTAGACATACCAAAGTCATCATAATTGTTATTTTAAAAAAGCCAATGCAAGCTTTGCCTTGAGGCTGAAAGATGACTAACCTCTAACCTGAAGATATTAAAGGAATTTCCATTGCTTTTATTACCCCATCTTTTCCTGGCACCACACAGGTGACATCCTGCTCTGCAGAGAGAGGTCAGTACTGCATTCCAGAGGAAGCCTCACAGAGAAGGGAGAGATTACAGGAGAGAGGCCCTATTGAAGCCTGGAACATGCTCATGTCCCTAACAGAGCAAGCTATGCTAAAAGCAAAGCTGAGAGATGGTGAGAAAAGCTATACACCTCAGTCCAACTTTGAAAAAGCAAAGATTAAAAAGGAAAAAAAAGAAACAAAACAATGAGCAAGATCAATTGCTCTGGGAAGAAGAAAACATGGGTTGGTTTGGTATGCAAACTCACCGTCTGTCAAAGAGTACACTTAATCCACTACATGATCAGCACCCTTGTGAAAATATTTCAGGTTCTCAGTTCAACCTGGATGATGGGAAACTTTTAAGCTACTTCAATTCAACAAGAAGCTATTAAGCATCCACTTTGTACAAGGCACTGTGCCAGGTGATATGAAGGCAATAATGATGAACAAAACATGGATTCTGCCCTCAGGGAGCTTTTGGCCAAGGTAAGACATGAACAGAAGTAATAAAGGTAACTACTAGATACTTTGGTGTGTGCTCTAATAAAGAACACACCAAGAGGAAAAAGATTAAAGGTAGCTGACATGGAAGCAAACAGGATGCCAGGAGGCCCATAGACCCAGTGGCCTCAGAGATGAACACTAACGGTTTTAAAGGAATTCAAGAAGAGAGAGGAGAGGGAAGTAGGACCACAGAGCCTGGTCAGACTGCCTAAGAATAACTGATATACTAACATTTCCATCTCCATCAAAGTAAGCCATTGGAAGAAGCCAAAAGAGCACAAAGTGCTGTCCCGAGGGTCACAGTCTAAAAACAGGAGAATGAGACCCTGTCCATTCCCCACATGCTTTTTCCAGCTATCATGGAGGACTATTTCCTTGGCTTACAAATGAGTGAGTTCAGTGTGGTCCAGTGCAGTTCCCTTCTAGCCCTTATCACTGAAACAAACATAACAGAGGAAGTGGGATGCAATGGTGGGAATTAACAGACAGAATTCTGAACCACTTGCCTTACTCAATTTCATCTTTTCTCCAGATCCTTTCCAACTCCCTCTACTCCAATTTTTAAGCTATCTGCCAGTATCTGACAATAGTCTACTTTATCATCACAATAAAGATTCTGACATGCTTTGGTAATTACATCATGTCTCTAGTAGCTTCCAGCTCCAGGCATCCTACCCTGCATACTGCCAGCTCAATTTGAAGCAGATTCTTGTGGGTTCAAAGGGACCTAAAATGCATCATAAAAGCTGATTCTATCCTGAAAAAAAATATATTAACAATGGCTAATGGAGCAATTGGGCATTTAATTGCATTTTAAAATCTTATTTTATTTATTTTAAGGTAACCATCCGAGCAGACAAAATAAAATGCAGAATTTGTTGCACATATGTATTCAAACTGAATATACTGCCAGGACCTGTTTTTAAAATTCTTCAGAGAAACACATGTTGATTTTCTAGCTTTAAAAAGAAATAAGACCTGGCCACCCAGGTGTGCTCTGTGTAAGTACCATCCAGGCTATGGGCTGCATGGCATCTAAGAGTCATCAGTAAAGCTCACTGTTACACTCACCAGCCAGCTGGATTGCCCATCATTATTCAAAATAAGCATGCTAATTGCTTAGTGAACAACTGGCACTAACTAGATCACTTAGCAAAAATTCTGTGGAAATTGCTATTTTCTAGTAAGCAGCTACAAAAACGAAGCAACTCCTAGTAGCAGAAGATTATAAAGAAAATTACCTCCTTCTGCCTCAGTTTCTTTCTTGAGTAATGGGGATTAAAATGGTGACTGCCTTATGGGAGGTGCTGTGGTAAATGAGGACATTAAGTTTAGAGTGCTTCAAAAGCATCCCTGGGTACACAGTGAGCATACAGTCAGTGTAGGATGAGCATATAACAGAACAGCCATCCATCTCTCTGCCACAGCCTGGGGGTTGGACTTCATCCAAAGCATGCTCTTTGGGAAGCTCTTCTATAAAAAGAATCCCTGGTTGGTAAAAACCTCAGTGCTGTTTCCTACCCTACCCCCCTCCATCCCATCTAAGTCCACTCCTTCCAGCCCTTGAATCCTTGGCCACAGCATAGTTTTATGGCTTTTCAAATGACCACACACAGCAGGAATTCTGTGCATAGCTGCTGGGCTACTCTCCTGCCTATCAGTAGTCAGTAAGGAGCTAGCAGCACTGGAGATTTAGACACTTCACCTCTAGCCATTTCCAACCTTGGATCTGTTCCTTCAATCTGGAGCAGAGCACCTGAGCATGGAAGGCAGCATTCCCCTGTCTGCTTTAAGTACAAGTCAGCAAGTCAATAAATGGGTTTTAGGAAGGAAAACCCAACTATACCCATGTCTTGCAACTTGAAAATGATGTTTTGCCTCCTCTCCCCTGATTTCTTAGGACCTTCTTTGCCGATCTAGAAGGGAAAACACAACTATCTGACCCTGTAGAGGATTGTTAAGCAAGAGAAGAAAAGGGAACAACCTTACCAGGCCTGTACCGTACACCAATCCCAGTTAGTGCTTGCCTAGTACTTAACTAAAACACAAGAACACATAACTAGAAAATGTTTAGGTTTTTATGCTGGTTTCTCTTTCTGCTTTTTCAAGCAACACTGACCTATAGAACTCATGGTCTAAAGGCTCATAGCTTCTGTTGGCTCCTGTCAACTCAGCGGTGGATTGTTTATCCATTTCACAGATGAAGACACTGAGTTTCAGTGAAGTTAAAACTTGAAACTATCACATTCTTACTCACAAGTGGGAAGGTCAAATGTTCATGCTCTCCAATCCATCACACTCCCTCCATTCTACTCCACTGGAATCTATGGTCAAAGGGAAACAAGACAAAAGACAGAGCAGAAACTGGTCACCAGGGCTTATCTGCAGGAGGCTCTGTCATTCAGACACTTAGGTGGGGTTCTGATAGCCATTTTTAAAGTAGAGATTAGAACTGTTGTGAGTGTATGTGTGCACACACATGTGCATGCCTATGCATGTGCGTGTACAAGTGGAAATAGAGGAAGGGCTGGACCAGCACCACCATAAGAAAGTGAGTGAGGATGAATGAGAAGGGCTGTTTTTAGAACCCCAAAAGAAAAGCAAGTGAACTCATAAAGCAATCACTCCGCTGGACAGATGGAGAGACCCAAGAGAGCTTTGGGTAGATCTGAGCTCACTGATCTGGTCATAGAATAAACTCATAGATTGAGAACCCAATGTATGAGGAGCCCTGGGAAGGGAGTATCATGCAGCTTATGGTAAAAAAAAAAAAAAAAAAAAAAAAAGGTGTTTTTAGTGACATATGTCATCTGTTTCTGTGATGATTGTCATTTGAATTTCTTTCTATAGATTAATATTTACAGTGCATGTAAAAAAATAAAAATAAAAAAGCCTTATCATACCCATTTCTCCTGGGAATAGGAGAGCCCAAGAGCTTGAAAGAGGACATAACACTTTGGAAATGGTACTCAGCACATCCCCAACTTTTGGTTTTGAACCTTGTGTGGATCAGACACTTTGTAGCACCCCACTCCCACCCTCACTGTGTAGCTGCAGGAAGAAGTGAGGGGGCATGGGGCTGCCAAGCTGATGAGACAGATTGTGAAAGTGAGTTCTCCATAGATACATGAGAAAAGAAAGACACCACCTTCCAACACAGGAAGCTCTTCGAGGACTCAGAGTGAAAACACAGCCCAGATGAAAGTCTGGCCTCCCAGCAGAGCCTCTTTTCCTACCCTCCATGTCATGAGAAGTTAAAGGTATTTACAGGATGTCTGGCCTACTTCAGAAGCTGGAGGTCTTGCCTTAAGGGATCATAATTATTTAGTTCCAACCTTCTGTGGTGTCACAGCAATGCTGTAAGAAGGCAAAATGCCTAGAGTTAAGACGTTTTAAAATGACATTAAAATTCCACAAGACATAAAGCTATAAAGTACACAAGGCATGAACTCTGGAGTGTCGGAGGAAAAGGATGTTGTGCAAACTAAGCATACATGTGATGAGAAAGACACACAGATGGTGTGACCTTGTATGAACTGGAAATCCACTTCAATTCCTTTACCTTTTCCTTAGAAAATACTTCTCTATTATTTTCTTAGGATGTGCACATGTACTACCTCGTTGTGCTTGTTTTAGTTTTTCCTTTGGGGGATTGAAGTTGGACTTCAAGCCTGTTAGGCAAACCCCCTACCACCAAGCTATATCCCCAGCTCTCACACTGACTATTCATGTCAATGCAGTTACACTGTAAAATTCCATCTATTTTATCTAGACCTGGGCTGGGCACTTGAGCCCACATAGCTCATTTTGTATAACAGATGAATTCTGTGAAAATTTGAAGTAAAAAAAGAATTTGAGCATAGTGCTATAAATGTGTAAGGAAATGGCGCCATTTAAGAAACGAGTTTCAGCAAATTATTAGGCATAAAGTAAATTCTGAAGGTTTCACATTTTTATAGAGGCATTCTCCTTCTAAACGTATCTGTATTTTCACACACTGATGTTTCCTACAATGAAAAAAGGCTGACTTTTATTGTCTTATTACTTCTGATTGGCTTGATATCTTTAGAGTCGTGTACAATTTGTACTGCTAGTGTGAGACATAAGTATATGGGGCCTGACCCTCTAAGTGAAAAGAGAACAAATTGGAGGCCACTGGGGTACAGTTCCGTATATTAACTCACTCCTCATTTAAATTTCAGTCTAATAGAATGAAGTCACAGTTGGGTGGAGGGAAGACTAGTTTCCTGCTGGTCTGTGTAGCTGCTGAGTAAGTAGACAGAAAGGCTAGTTGCTCCCCAGGGAGTAATGACATAAGACTGAGCCTGGGCAAAACAGTTAAGCATTCCCAGCTCACATACATTCACACAGACACATACCCACCATCCCTACTGCATCACTTAGAATGTAATTTAATGAAGATAACACAGGTTCAAAATCAGAGGCTTTAAGAGGAGAGTTCCTTCCTCGGACATAAACAGGGAATTAAGAACTATTGGGAGTTTCCAGTTTGGGGGAAGAGTTTGAGATACTTCTATGCCTTTTCTGCTCCATCACAGGGAAAGGGCTTACCATTATCATGGTTCCAGCAAATGGTCCCAGACAGGTAACAGCAATCATTTCCCTTTCTACACTGTTATAGGAGAACAATTGTAGAAGAGGCTCCAAATGTTTATGTTTGCTTCTCTTCACTGAACTAATGTAAATCACTTCAAATGTTTTAAAAGTCACATTTCCAGACTCTGTTTTAGTGAGAGCTTTTCAGCCAAAGGGATGTGAGAGAAAGAGATGTGCACAACTTCCTGACAAGATCATTAAAGGTCTCCTCATTGCTCTTTTACTTCTTGCCTTTCCACTACTGTGGATGGTGACTGCCTAACAACTAATAAAGCCATTTGGTGGGGGGGGTAGTTTTATAGCTCTTCAGATCTGAAGTTCTTGGACATTCAATGTCTGCATAGATGCCTACATACACATATTTAATTAAATATACTTTTAATAATTAGATTAGAAAATCATTTTAAACATATAAAGCACTAACGCAAAAATCTATCTCATTTCTAACTTTCTACATTTTTTGTACAATTTTGACATACAAAGTAGCAGATTTCTGTATTTTCACACACATTTGGTTTTTGTTGGTCCTCCATCCAATCCTGCTCTGCCTCAATTACCCACCCTCCATGCCCAACTAAGACTATAAAGCCCCTTATTCACCCTTGTACTTTTATATTGCATGTGTTCTACCCACCTCTCCCCATTGCCCGGAAGGTATCTTCTTCTCTCTGTCATGGGCACCTTTCTGGTTCCCTGGCATCTCTCCTCCCCTGCTTTAATGTAAATGTATATATATAAATATTACAAACCATTCTTATCTGGCTATCTAACTGGGGACTCTAGTCTTTTTCTCTTTGTGCATGTTTCACTCACTATTCACCTCATAAAATTGTATTTGGATCTTTTCTCTTTATAATATCATCATTTCTAATTTACCCTGTAGCAAAAAAAGATAAAATAAAATAACATGGCCAGATATTTACAAAATTAGTACACCAACTCTGAAGTCATATCACACTTTTTACTAAAAATACTAAGCTCTTATATCATTTACAAAGGTAAGCCAATTTTCAAAATTACAGACTACCAGAAAATCCATACATGAGATGAATTTTTTTTAAATCAATGAGGCGTGTATGTGTTTTCAATTTATAATACCAAATCTGGATGATCACTTACCATGTGGGTGAAGTCTGGCTTGCCTACCTACTTTAAGGCTTTCTAGAAAAACATGACAAGACATTCTGATACACCAGAAAGATGTGCCCCAGAGAAGTATCTAAATTAAGCTCAGAAGAATACCTTGTCAACCATAGCTTTAAAGAGCTGTGGTTCTTCACATGATTTATGGTTACCTAACATTAGCTGATAAAATTACCAACTTCTAGATCATACTAGCTCTACAATCCAAGCTTATTTCTGGCCTACACCCTCATACACTGGATCTTGGTGGTCAAATTCAAAATAGTCATTGGGTATCCAGACTTCTAACATATGGCATTTCCTCAGGGTAATTGACCAAAAGACAAAGGAGGTGAGAAATATGGAATACTGAATTGTTACTTCATGGTCAAGCTTGGATATCACAGCATGTCTATCAGTTCCATTATCTTGAACCCACAACCCTGACCTGTATCAAGAGGAATATAGGTGATATGATCCTTCATTAAATCTGGAACAAGGAAATGAGACCAGATATCTAAGAGTTGGACTTCACATCCCAGGCTAATGCACATTCTCCCCTCCCTGTTTTACTACAAGAGTACAAGTGTACCACTGAAGATAAAGAGTCTGCATCATCTGATAAACTCAGAGATATGGTGAAATCTTGGCCTTCAATTGCAGCCTAGTTGCTGTGTTGGACTGCTGCCCACTTACACCACTGCATCATGCCTTTCATCACTTCTAGGAAGGGAAGTGGTGGGCCTTTCCTCGACACAGACAGCAGAGACAGCCCAAGAATATTCACCCTGATTAGAGGATTTTTGTTGGTGTGGATTAGCTTTTCTTTAAAATAAAAGTATTCTACCTCCAGGAGGGACTCCTTCCAAGATCATCAAGAAAGAAGCCTTTCAATTCAGTATTTTATTTTTACTGTATCAGAGCTGTGAAAACAAATAAGCCTAAACTCAGAATGAAAGGCACAGTAATCACCTCACCATTTCTCATGGGCCCGTCATCCTGGCTGAGTCTTCATGCTTCTGTCTTCCTCGCTCTTCTCCCTGCGGTGATCTGGAGGTACAGTAAAAGTCACAGCATCTCTATTTGCCCAGGTCCTAGGGGGACCACAGCAGTCAAAGGCATGTAGCACAAGAAAAATAAATAAATTTTGCTTCCTTCATAAACCCTTTGAGAATTGGAAGAATAACCAACTGCAACCAAATAGATAAGGTCCCATGTGACTGCTTCTCAAGCCAATTTTTTTTCCATGTACTGGCATGCGAAGCTTCATGTTTGTATGTTATGTACTATTTTTCTGAAATTTTAAACTATGCCCATACAGTCAAATAATTTCAAAAATCTGCACAGAACTGGGTCAGATGGTATATGCCTTTAAACCCAGCATTCCGGAAACAGAGGCAAGTAGATCTCTATAAGTTCAGGTTAGCCTGGCTACATAGCAAGTTCCAGGTCAATCAAGACTACCTAGTAAAACACTGTCTCAAATGGGGGAGAGGTAGAGACAGAAGGATGAATCAGTGCTTGTAGCGTGGGTAACCATTGTGGTGATGAAATATCATGAACAAAGCAACTTGGAGGAAAGGGTTTATTTGGTTTACAGTTCTGGATCATTGAAGAAAGCCAAGACAGGAACCCAAACAAGACAAAAAACCTGCAAGCAGGAGCTAATGCAAAGGCCATGGAGAAATACTGCTCACTGGCTTGCTCTTCCTGGTTTTCTCAGCCTGCTTTCTAATAAAGTCCAGGACCATCTACCTGACCCAGCAATTATTAACTAAGAAAAATGCTCTACAGCCGTGCCTACAGCCCAGTTTTAAAAAGATAGTGCTTCATTTGGAATTCTCTCCTCTCAGATGACTCTGGCCTGTGTAAAGTTGACATAACATTAGGCAGCATAGTGTTTAAGAATGAATCCTGCTCTTGAAGAAAACCAGAGTTTGGCTCCAGCCATTCACAACAGGCAGCTCATAGCCACTTACAACCCCATCTCTCTTACACTTCTGTCCTCTGTGGGCTCTTAGACACATATGCACAGACACATAAATGTATAATATATTATATATTTAATAAATCCAATCTGGAATATCAGAGGATAGAGCCATCTCTCCAGACCTTTTGTTTTGTTTTGCATTTGTTTTTATTTTATTTTATTTTATTGTTTGTTTGTTTATTGACATAGGGTTTTCTGTGTAACAGCCCTGACTGTCATAAAACTTGCTTTGTAGAGCAGGCAAGCCTCAAAATCACAGAGATCCACCTGCCTCTGCCTCCCAAGTGCCAGTGGTACTAATGCATCACCTCTGGCACCACACATAAATACATAGTTTAAAACAATAAATCATTTTTTTAATGGACATGACCAGTCCCTTTAAGGCCACTATGTGACTCTCTATCACTGTTTGTTGCCCTTTTCCTCCAAATATGGCCACTATCTCATCTTTAGTTAATAATAATAGTCTCTTTACATTACTTACATTTCATCATAGCCATATCTCATTAATTTACTGCATTGTTTAACATTATGAAAGATGAAACAAGATGAAAACTTCTTGTATGTTTTTCTGAAACTTGATTTTTAAACATTTAGAAACATCTTATGTGTATATGTGTATCTGCATTTGTGTATACCATAAGCATACTCAATGTATCTGTAGGTGTCCATAGAGTTCAGAAGTGGGTGATATATTTCTCTTGAGCTAGAGTTACAGGCAATTGTATGGTCAAACATGGGTACTGAGACAAAATTCAGGCCCTCTAGAAAAACAGTGAGTGCTCTCAAGCCCTATATCATCTCTGGGGCCCCATAAAACTTTCTTTTGAATCTAATATTACATTTTTCAGTCATGCATGCTGATTTGCATATGTTAATTTAATTTTTTTTGCAACAATATTGAATTCTGTTATATAAATAAAAGAGAATGTAATTAGCTCTTCTATTTCAGAGTGGATTGTTTGGAGTTTCTTTTTAGGCATTTTGCGATTAGAAACAACACTGATGAAAAGATCCCTGTATCAATTCTAGTATACCTATGGAATAATACTCCAGTTATATAGCTAAGAGGGGCAATGCCCAATTGTATAGTATTCTGAATTCCACTCTGTAAGATGAAATTGTTTTTACAAACTTTCCACAACAAGTCACATTGCCAACAGCTTTGCTGCACACCCTAAGCAACATTTGATGCTATTGAGGATTTATGTACTCAAGTCTGGTGGTATATGATGTTATTACATTGGGATTTTAATTTGTATTTCCTTTAGGCCCCACTTTAATCATATATAAACCAAACTTGGAAAGCAAAACAAACCACCATGGCTCTCCTTAAGAACCAGGTAAATTTCATAAAACAGGCTCTTTTTAGAGAAAAGGGTGGAAAAAGTTGTGGTAAGGAAAACCCTAATTATTCATTAGACTTTAGATGTTAGAAAACATCAGAGGCCTTAGGCTACTGTTTGTGCTGGAAGATAAACAGCGGTTCTTAAGCCGCTCCTTTTAGGAGATCGCATTATTAGCCAAAGCCATGGGAAAAGCAAATACATTTCAGAGGAATCGTAAATATTTCTTTTATCTTTCCAGATAAAGACATTTCGTATGAGTCCTAATGCACAGGATGAGCCGTACACAATTTATAGCAGAAGAGGGTTTGAAACACTTTTGTGTAAACAAGCATAGATAGTTTTTAAAGGTTGCTAAAAAGACAGGCAGTGTGGCATTCATTTTTTCTGCAAAGGGAGCAGCTCCCTGTGGGACCAGCTCTGGTCAGTGTCAAGGCTCTTTGCCACTAGCTGAGCTGCTCCATTAAGCACCATTTTCGTCTCTGTAGCCTTTACTTTCATGTAATGTTTACCTCATTGACACCTCCTCCTAATGTGCCCTAGTATAAACAAAGGGTGTAATAAGCTGGAATGTATTTAACAAGATTTTAAAGGACCCGAATCTGGGGCAAGGGTGGCCAAATGGGAATAGATTAAAGCAAAAGTTTTACAACATCTCAATCTCCTGTGACAAAAACAATCCAGCAATTTATGTCCAGGAGAGAGACAGTCTCCTTGTGTTTATTCATAAATTAAAATTTGATGGACTCCAAATGTGCGGTGACCAGCTAAAGTCGGCAACCTAGCCTTTTAGCAGAAAATTATAAACTCAGATTATAAACTTGGAAGAGAGATGTGAAAACAAACTTGCTTTAACTTCATAATATTAACATACTAGTGGGAACTGTGAGTTTCATGAACTAAAGCAGTAATACACAGGGAGTAAAGTGAGTCTTTGAAATTTGCCATCTTGATTAAAAAAAAAAAAAGACTAAAACTTTGTCTGATCCAGTTCTGCTGAAGGGGGTAGTGGAACATGTGTGTAGTAACTTTCTGACCACTTTGGTCACAGAGGTGGCTTCTGATTGACTGGCATTTCCTTGAGTGAGGCTGGGCTGGGCAGAGTGTGAATTTCAGGCAGCCTCAAGGGCCATTGTAGGTCAGAAGTCCAGGGCACTGGAAAGGTACCATCCATGTCAGTGCTTCTCAAAGAAGATCGGTGGATTGGGTGTGGCACCCACACTTGTCAGCCTCTGATAAGAAAGGGAACAAGTTCAAAAGACAGGATTCAGGCTTACAGAAATCTGGCTTAGCTGCCATAGGCCAGTGACAAGCAAATCACTGGACCAGAAGCTTTACAATAGGATGGACCAGAGAAAAAATTTAAAAGATGAGGAAGAAAAAGAAATGGTATCTTGTCTCCTGTGTGCACAAATAGTTTGGAAAACAGTAGACTTGGGTTCTTGTTAAAATGTACATATTTTTGCTTTTAAATGACAAAAAAGTATATATTTATGGGCACAGTGTTATGTTAGGATGTTTGTACTGTGAAATGATTAAACCAAAGGAACTAACAGCCTCCCTTATTGATTTGCCTTTGACAACATTTAAAATCTCATCTTAGCAATTCTGAAATATGTACAATATTCTGAATTCCAGGAGCCAGCTGTATAGCAGGCCTATGCCTGGAACATGCAACTGCTAAGCAGCGTATCCCCAGCAGCATATCCCCAGTAGCATATCCCAGCAACATATCCCCAGCAGTATATCCCCAGCAGCATATACCCAGCAGCATATCCCCAGCTGCATATCCCCAGCAGCATATACTCAGCAGCACATCCCCAGTTGCATATCCCCAGCAGCATATTCCCAGCTGCATATCCCCAGCAGCATACACCCAGCAGCATATCCCCAGCTGCATATCCCCAGCAGCATATACCCAGCAGCATATCCTCAGCTGCATATCCCCAGCAGCATATCCCCAGCAGCATATCCCAGCACTCGACACTCCCTGACCTCTGCTGTCTGCATCTCTACCCGATCCTCCTTCTAATCAGCTTTTTTAGATTCCACAAAGATGTGAACTCACAGGATTCTCATCTGTTTGTGGCTGACTTGCTTTACTTAAAGAGAATGTCATCTAGCTTCATCCAAGATATCATAAAACATATTGCACTTGTTTTTAAGGCTAAAAAGTATTGTGTTCTATACACCAAGCTTTCCTTATCAATTTTTCCACTGTTGGACACCAGGCTGTTGTGGATGGGGCAGTAGATGTTGTGAATTTGCCTCTCAAAGTAGATTCAGGTGCTGCTGCTGGTGGCCCTAACCACACTGTGAGGAACACAGGTCTATACCCAACAAACCTCAAGCCATTCCCCACCATCTGGCACAGATAACTAAGTAACCTGGCCTTTTTTTGTGTGTGTGATCCTAGAACACAACAGCTACAGGTATTTATAAATGGCAGCTCTGACTTTGGGGAGAATTTGAGAGTAACATCTGTCATCCTTGGTGCTGGTTGGACAGTCTTTTCTACCTCTTCAACTTCTACTCTAATAATAAGGGCCTGGCTTTATAGAGTTTCCTGTTCCCTGAAGGATCTGCCAGTGTTTGCAACACAGAATATGTTGAGGGTTACGACCAGTGCAGGCGTGTCTTCAAGAACAGGTGTGGATTATGACTGGCAGGAGCAAGTACTGACCTCAGCTTTTAAAACATTCTCATAAATAGAGAAAGCCTTGGTCTCTGGCACAGAAGTCAGAGACTGCCTTCCTTCCAAAGAGGATCGGGTAACTTCTGAGGACTAATTTGTGTTTCTCTGTTGTAGTTTTTAGAATACAAGCCAATTTGTGTTTTCTTCAACATAAACAAAGCTTGCACATGGGATTTTTGCAGCCTCTTTCAGAGCACAGGTCACCTTTCCTCCTGTGGCTTTCTGGGAAAAAACCAAACAAACAAACAACACAAGGCAGCCAGACATTCCTGGTGACTTCCAGATTTCCATTCAAATGGCTCCTGAGAGCATTGCTCTGTGCCTGTCCACTTGGAGGGATGGGCTTCGGAGAGGTGGTCCTGCTCTTCTGAATGAGGTGGATAAGTTCCCAAGAATGGCCCCTCTACAAGCCCTTTGACCTGCCACAACTGTACCTTTGTTGGTCAGTTATCTAGTTTCATCTGTATTGCTTAGAAAGGCATTTAAGTTCTGAGAAAGGATACATAATCCAAACTGCAGTGCTGTACCAGAAACTGGTCCAGCATCCTAAGAAGACAAGAACATTCCCAGGAGTCACAATGCTTGCAACTAAATCTCTAAACTAGGAGGTTGTGGTACAGGGCTTTAATCCCAGCATTCAGGAGGAAGAGGCAGGCAGATCTCTGTGATTTCGTGGCTAGCTGGTTTACAGAGGGCATTCCAGACCAGAGATACCTTGTTTCAAAAAAACAAAAAAAGACAAAAGAAAAAGAAACGGAGTCTCTAAATTGTAGCTATTTAAAGACAATTCCAAGAGACTAAATTTAAAATTCACAAATATCTTGTTGCAGAAAGCCCTTTACTTTGACATAGCCGCTAATAAATATCTGTGAATGAGCCTCTGTGTCTTGGTTTCTCCTGTGTAAGATGGGATAACAATAGTCCCCAGCTACAGGGTGGGGTAAGACCATGTCTAGAAATTCCCAAAGATCACCAAAACCAGGTCAATAACCTTGTTTCTTCTGGTACAGTGGAGAGCTATCAAACCCCCAGTCCTGAGAGGAGGAAAGTTTTAGAGAAAAACCTATGTAAGCGGGGTGCTGCACGCCTTGGCATTCCAGGATTGGGCAAAGGGGTGCAGGGTACAATAGCTATTGGCTGAACCTTCTGGCCCGAACTTAACTTTTGAACCTACTGTCTGTCAGGCACACTCCCAGACCTGGGCCCCGCCCTTAGGTACCAAAGTTTTTCTGGAACAGAGCTTTGTAAGGATGAATTCAAGTCTTCACAGTAAGAATTATATGAATTAATAAGTGCTGGATCACAAAAGTAGTTTCTGGGATATAAAAAGTGCTATTGGAGGTTTGCCAGTGACTCAATATATGCCGTTCCATCCTACATCCATTCTTAGTTGCTTTAAGGGACTTCGTGCTGGCACACTGGAAAGGGTACTGACCAATGACCAACTCTAGCCAACAGACATTGTGTGTGTGTGTGTGTGTGTGTGTGTGTGTGTGTGTGTGTACATGTCAGAAGAGGAAAATAGATTCCCTGGAACTGGAGTTACTGGGAGATGTGAGTCACTAGATGTGGGTGCTGAGAACCAAACACTGGTCCTGTCCAAGAATAGCAAGTGCTCTTAACCTCAGGGCCATCTCTCCAGCCAAAATAAAAACATTTTAGTATTTAAAAATTTCACCCAATATATCCAAGATCTTAAACAATTTACCAGTATGAAATTATTAGGGCACTTTACTGTTCTTCACTGTATTCTAAATGTGTCTGGCTTACACATAGAAAGCAGCACAGAACAAATGCTGTTTTCACCAGAAATATTTATGTCAAATTAAAAAAAAATACCATACATTAAAAAGGTAGATTCACTTATCCCTGCTACCATACACATACCTGTGACTTTTCCAGCACTCTCTTAAGA
Source organism: Sigmodon hispidus (assembly GCA_004025045.1). Taxonomy (NCBI): domain Eukaryota; kingdom Metazoa; phylum Chordata; class Mammalia; order Rodentia; family Cricetidae; genus Sigmodon; species Sigmodon hispidus. The sequence continues at coordinate 230,909 of PVIH01000468.1, forward strand.
GTTTTCCAATAAGTGAACTGAGTATCAATTTTTCAGTTAAAAATTAAATTAAATTATAACGAGGCCTGGTGTTATTTACCTTTAATCCCTTCATGTAAGAGGCAGAGGCAGGCGGGCTAACCTAGTCTACAGAGGTGTTTCCTATACAGAGAAGCCCTGTCACAAAAGAACTCAAACAAATAAATACTTAAATACAATTATAAATTCATTTCTTTAGTCATGTTTTAAATGCTGAGGAGTCACATGTAGTTCATAAGTTACCACAGGGGTAAATTCTAAAAATGAACAGAGTTAACACTGAGTCTTGATGGAGTTATTTGACAAAATTCCAAATTTACAAGAGGAAAAAACAATATCATAAGTTATTGTCTTCTAAATTAGAGGAAATATATCTGACACTGATCAAGAAATTATAGAAGATCTTCAATAAACAAAAATCAGTTTTTAATATTTTATTGAGGATAATTATCAAATATTGATAAATCTAGGGACATATGAAGTGACTCCATATATCCACTACCTAGATATTACAATGGTTAGCATTGACATTATTTTCAATATTTCAGATCTATGCTTCCATTTACCAGTCCACTTCACTTTTTTTAATGTACTTCAAAGTTGAGGACATTTGAATACCTTGGCCCTCAAAACTCCACCAGGAATGTGTAATTGAGTTCTTGGTATCTTCTCCGTGTGTCTCACTATCTCTGTCTCTCTCCTTTTTTTCCAGTCCCCTCCCTTTTTCTTCCTATTTCTTTTGTTCCTTGTTCCCTCCTTTTCCCCTCTTGTTTATTTACTCTGAGGTAAAATGCACACACAGTAAAATCCATGTATTCTGTAGTCATTGGATGAGCTGGCAGAGCAGATGTCTGTCTAAGCCAGATCTCAGTCAAGATATACCTTATCCCAGACAGCTTTTCCACCTCTCTCTCTAATCCCAGGTCTCCACAATCATCATTCTTGTTACCCCTCATAGATTAGTTTAGCCTTCTCTAGAATTGTAAGTAAATGGAACTAGATAGTACTTGACCTTCTGTAGAGGCTTTTTCACTCAGCACTTTTTTGAGGCGTGCCTGAGTTGCTGTATATTTGTCCTTCCTTTTTTCAATTTCTGAGTAGAAATCATGTTTATTTGTAATTTAGGGAACTCTTGATCTAGCAGTTCAAGAAGTCTAGCGGTTTTTTTTGTTGTTTTTTTTTTTTGTTGTTGTTTTTTTATTTTTTTTACAGCTCAAAGCCTTACAGCCATTCTAATTTCAGCTTTGGTACTTATTCATCTCCATAGTATAATGAAATGAAGATACTTTCATGTAGCAACCTTTAAATTTTACCTATATTTAAGTTCTTCTAAATCTTGTATTAAAAAAGGTTAAAATAAAATTCTTCCCAGTCTCTCCATTTCTTCTTCTTTATCCAGTACTTCAAATTCTCTGAGCTCCTGATGGTCTCCATTTGTGTTCTCTGAGGACAATCTCCAATTTATACTGCTGTGGGTTTTTGGTTTGAGGGTGGTTTTTTTGGTCATTGACTATCTCCTATATTGGTTTATAAGCTCTGATAGACAGCATCATGTCTGTTTTATCAAAACCTATTGCTCAGCAATTAGAAGACTATGATCGAACCTTTGTTGACAAATGAATTTCCAAAGGAAAGAGCCCCTTAAGCACATTGAGTATTACCTATACGCATTAGGGATGGTGGCCGATGTAGAAGCTGGGGAGACACCAGTTAGACTCAAATGTAATTTTCCTGAGATTCACCTGGAACTGGACCAGCTAGATGAGATGGCTTCCTTTCCAGCCAGTAGTACAGTCCTCAGTTGTCATCTCTAACTCCTTCCTCTGACTCACAATTAGCTGATCCATGTTCTTAGCCTTGAACTGCTTTAGTCTCCAGAATTTGGCAGATATTTCTCTAGGTACACAAGTCTCACTGTGTCATATAATGGTGTGGTTTTGTTTATGTCTTGTTTCTTTGTTACCCTTCTTCCCAGCAGATATTCAAGTATTCCTGTTTATCTCCTTGTTCTGGAGAAGTTTGTAACCTATAATCACAAAAGCTGACTTCACAGGATTGGTCTGAGGAATATTTTTTTTTCAAAACACAGGATTCCTGAGGGAATTTCAGAAAGATGAAGGAATGAAGCCATGAATCCATAGAGATGAAGTTGGAGGAGGCACTGCAGGAAATTCTAAGAAGCAGAAACTGTCCCCTGACTGGATAGGGGTTGGCTGGAGCTAGCTTGCAGCAACCCATGAGGACCCTCCCACCTGGACAGTAGCAGGATCTCAGAAGGATATAAATGCCAGATCTGGGTAAGTCTGGACTTTAGTCACAAGCTCCCAATAGCAGCACCAACTGAGGATCCCCAGCCTTACAAGCCACGGTACTACTTAGCAGTGAAGCTTGGAACACAAGAATTCTACACTCAGTCTTATGTGAAAGGGCCAGCTCCCAATTCAGTTCAGGCTTTCTGATTCTTAGGTGACCCCAGAAAAAGAAGAGGATTCAGTCTAACAGTGACAATAAACTCTCTCGCTCTGTGAGAGAGATAAAAACTCAGAGATGCATTTGATTTAACTTTTAAAAATAAAGAAAAAGTACATTTTAGGCACTTGATATAAGGACAAAGAAGGGAGAATGAGAAAAATAATTCATATATCATAGGAACTATAAAGTGAGTGGAAGGAGCAGGGAATAATGGCAAAAATATAGACAAGTAAAAATGTATGTCCACTGCTGTGGGACTAGGCTCTTATATCCTGTAAATATTTGTCACTACAAATGCTGGTTTAATAAAATGCTGATTGGCCCAAAGCTAGCCAGATAAGAAGTATAGGCAGGGGGAGCAAAATAGAATTTTGGGAAGAGTCAGAGCAGTTACCAACCAGACACAGAAAAAGGTAAATGAGAATGCTGCACTGAGCAAAGGTACCAAGACACATGGCTAAACATAGATAAGAATAAGAGTTAACTATAAGTATAAGAGTTAGCAAGTAATAAGCCTGAACCATAGGGCAAACAGTCTGTAATTAATATAAGCCTTTGTGAGACCAAATGCCTGTGGATCAGCTGGGCAGGACAAAGAAACTTCTGACTACACATCATGTTAATACAAATAATTACAAAATAAAAACAAACTGAGAAGTCATGAGTAACAGATATCTATCCCCTTCTTCATACAAAATATGATTTCAGGATGATAAAATTTTAAAAAAATGTACCTAATGCTATAGTTTACATGACTGATATTCAGATATCTACGTCTCCAAAATGACTTGGCTTAATTATATTGTACATGTCTGCTTGTCTGCTTGATTGGCCAGTGATGTTTGATAGCTATAAAGTAATTCCTATTAGTTTACAAATACAGCCCATAAAATTTAATTTCTTTGCCTTTGTTTCAACAACACTAATTATGTTGCAATCAACATTTTCACATATTTTATACTCAATTGATAGAAATGCCAAAATAGGCATTTGTCTTTCCAATACCTTTCTTGTGGAGCTTTTTTTTTTTATTTCTAACTTTTATTATGACAGACTTAGTCTGCTGATGCAGTACCAACAAGACCTGTCAATAAAATTCTCATATATACCATGTTCAAATGTGTGGGGATTGAACATGTAAGACGAAATTTACTACTAATAAAATGAAATACTATTTTCATCTCTATGTAAATATAAAATAGATACTTTCACAAAAAAATATCTAGATGTGTGTATCAAAAGCTATAGCTTCTCATATCAGGTTTAGATTCTTCAATAATGAAGAATGTTCCTCAGATTCCATGCAGTAGTGTTCCAAATGGCAGGTGACTTATAAAAACTGATGCAAATACTGATACAGCCACGAACATAAATAAGGAAATTGAGGTTTCACACAACTTGGGCCCATGGATCTCACAAGGCTCTCTTGCAGCCCATACAATCAGGGCAAGAATGACTTTACACATGAATGTCTGTGTTCACTCATCTCAGCACTTCTGCCATTCAAATCTTCCAGCACTCCCAAGTGGGCACATCTCTGATGTACCAGCCCGCACCAGCACACTTCCTAAATCTTCAAGACATTTGAGTAAAAGGAAAAGATTGGACAGTAGTTCTTGGGACTGAGCATGGTATTAATTATGAGGGTTGTATCTTAGGGTTCCTGTCCCACCACTAAACACTGCATCTTAAGTCACAGGACACCGCACTTTGTTCAGTCAGTCCCTCTTGGTCTCTGTGATAAGTAGAGCTCCCTAAAGTATGAGATTAGGGAAGTCAGAGAATCCGACCTCATCTGGCCTTAGCTTAGGCTAAGAGGAAGCAGGGAAAATAAACGGAAGGGAGGAGATTTAGGGGAAGAGAATAGATGGAAAAGAACTGAAGCTAATTTCCACATGCCAAAAAATTAAAACTTCTGCCATTAACAAACTGTCCAAAGATCTCTAAGCACTAAAAAGATCGTGGAAAAAAATGACAGTTGACTTGCATGCAAATAATTTTTACAATATTAAATATATATTTATAAGACATTCTCATACATATATAGATAGTTACACACACACACACACACACACACACATGCAAATCCACATGCACATCACACACAAGGGCTCCCTTCTGCTTGTTTGTTTGTTCTGCAGCCAATAAAGTCATTTTCTTCTTCTTAGTCCCTTCTGTTTTTACATTCCTATAACCTCTCCACTAATGAGTTGGGCAATACAGGTATAGGATAGTAAAACAGCAAACATCACATTTACAGTTGATCATTTGCACAGGAGAAGAGCAAATAGATCATTAAAACCAAATATTAACCATCTGCTGTCTCCATCAACTATAACAAAGACATTTGTAGCATATACAGATGTCATCAAACAGATGAAAGCCTCCTTTGAATTAATTAGTTTACAAACTTTATTACCTTTTTAGCTCATTTACTTATTCATTTGTTGGCTACCACACCTGGAGAAAGATTCCTCAGTCCCATGATCCTGTCCTTGATCTAATTTTAAACATAAAGAGTTTTGGGTGTGTTTGACTAAGTTGAGCTAAGATCCTGAAAGACTGTGTACAACAGTCTTATAAAAACAGTGGGACACTTTTAAAAGCAAGTTATTGAGAAAGAAACAAAAACTGATAGAAGGCTGGAAATCATTGACTTTTATTGACTTCAGCAGCTTCAAAACATCTCTCCAGTGATGGTCCTGAAACACTAAACCATCAGGAAGTTTCTGCTTTATCTAGTCACTAAGCATAAGATCTTAACTCTGGTCTGTCCCTCTAAATTGAACCAGAGACTGGAAAGGAGAGAGTAAGAAACACATTCCATTGCAAAGCTATAGAAATAGCATATGCTCTTGACCTCCAAGGCTTCAGAGGAAAGGTTCATAACAGAATGCAGAAGAATGTTTTGCTACTGGAGACTAAAGAGCTCATAGAAGGCTGACAAATGGCTAGTAAGTACACTGTAAAGCAGCCTTTTACACAGCTACCTGACATGACCTCCAGAGAGCTGCCAGAGATGGCTAGCACTATTCTACCATGAGTAGCATCCAAGCCACCTGCAAAGGATCATTAGTCTTCCTCCACAATAAGTATCCCTGGGGGGAGGGGATGGATATAACTCAGAGATTAGGGTGAATCTCTCTGCTTTCCTAAACCTTAGTTTTCCCTGCTGACACTAACTACATAAAGTTAAATGTGGCTTCATGGTAAGAGTATGCTCTGAGAGCCATATAGTTAGGTAACAATATGGCTTTGTGAAGATCATAGAGTTGACCTACACAGGCCAAGGTAGTATGTTGTGTTTGACAATAATCATATTACTTCAGGGATTCAGTGAGAGGCTGATAGTTTCCATGACCTACTCAGCAAATACTATTCCTCCTTCTTCTTCCTTCTCCTCCTCCTCCTCCTCTTCTTTCTTCTGCTTTAGTTTTTCAAGACAAGGATTCTCTTCATAGACTTGGTCATCCTAAAACTCACTTTGTAAATAGATCAGTCTGGCCTTGAACTCACAGAAATCCACTGCCTCTGCCTCCAAAGTGCTGGAATTAAAGGTGTGCACCACCATCACCCAACAAGTTGACTGATTTTCTATTGTTCAGATTATCGAATTTTCCTTATCCATTCATCTATGATGAATATTCAGGTCAATTTCCTGTCTTGACCTTTGTGAATAGTGCAAATGTTTCTTGGACACAGACTTCATTTTGTCTGGATACAGATGTTGTAGTGGGAAGGCCTACCCATAAGGCCATTATACTTTTCATATTAGGAAGAATCTGTGTACTATTTTCCATAATGACTATTATTTTCTCTTCTCTAAAGTTATTTTCCTACCTGCATATAATCATCTCCTTATACTGTTTACCTATAATACAATCCTCTTAAACTTTGTGCCAGCCTATAGTTTTGTAAAATGACTACCACCTCTGCAAGATAACTATGGGTGAGTCTAGGACTATGTGACATGATGGAGCACCCCTCTATTCTCCCACAGAACTCAGAGACACTTGTGGGAGGTGACCATGAGGAAATCTGCCTCTGGAAACATCCTAACTCCTCCTCAGAGAACATTAGAGATTGGCTATTCCCTGGGCCCTTTCTTCTCTCACTGCTTACTGGCTCACAGCAGCCAATCTGTCCCATCAAATACATACTGGCTGCCCTCACACACATGCAAAACAATCAAACAGATGCTCCTCCTCTATGGCATAAACCAAGTTTCTTCTATTTATAAGCAGCAACCCAACAGACCCACTCCGTTCTGTAACTTACAGCTCTCTGCAAGCTGTACCAGAATAGAGATGTGTTCGTACTTTCCAGTCACCCAGATTGCCACTTCAGAAAGAGAGTGATAGACAAATAAGCTGCAATCCGTTTAGAACATTTCCCCATGTTTAACTTCCAAATTTGAGAGTCTTAAGCACGGCTGCCAGAAGCAAGTTTTTCTAAATGCAGGATTTTTTTTTTCTTGGTCCCTTAGTAAATGGTAACTGAATAGTTCCCCCCCTACTGTTTCTTTTCAGAGGCCAAGAGTTTTTTCACTCCTAGTCTGCAATACCCTGCCTGGGCTGTCGCCCAAGTGGCTTTCACACCTAAAGTGAGAAAGAATTAAGTGCTTCTGCAATTCAGAAACAGTTCTGTCTGCCTGGGAGCTGCAAAGCTCTCTTGACTGAACTATTCCTTTTAGACTCCAAAGCTAAGTGTACCAAGGAGCCTACAATGGTGCCAAGGAAGAAGCTACAGAAGGAAGCCCAGTCTATTACCTTTCTATCAGGAGCTGCAAGTGCTCACAGCTGCCCACTGGTTTCAATGAGGCATGTTTTATGCAACCTCAATGCTTGTCATCTTTCTGTTTTCCACACAATGAATATCTAAGTTGTTTGCTGACCCTATTTTCATAATGATCATGTCACTCTGTCCCCAATTCAGTATTGTGCTTGTCTTAATGGGAGAGGAAATGGGTTCACACTTGCCTTCAATTATTCTCATTGGGAGGTGTCAATTTACATCTCAAGAGTGTATATTATATTATAATCTGTGAAAATAGATCTCAGACAAAGCAAGGCTGCTAAAGGTCAGAAATGCTTGAGTAAGTATTGACGTGGGATGTCTTTCCGTATGCTGTGAATAGCATTGATTAATAAAAGGCCTGGTTTGGCCTATAGCAAGGCATCTTAGAAGCCAGAGGGAAATCCAAGCACAGATAAAGGGGAAGGAGGGCAGAGTCAAGGAGAGACACAATCTAGCCACCTAAGAAGAAAATGTAATGGAGTATAAGTCAGCCACAAGCCATGTGGCAAGACAGATTAATAGAAATGGGTTAAGATGCAAGGGCTAGCTAACATTAAGCTTGAGCCATGGACCAAAGAGCATGTAGTTAATATAAACCTTTGTATGATTATTGGGGGCTAAGCAGCAGCAGGGCTGCAGAAGGGTCCAGACCTTGGGGCTAGGCTAAAATTGACAGGTCGGAAACCTCCTACAACAAAGTATCCTTAAACATCTAAATATCCTGCTATTTTTATAGATGAGCTCTGCTATGTGAAAAGGCTGTCTTACATATTTTAAGCATTGTTTAAGGCCAGGCCTTCAGTTGTGAATGACAGGCTGTGTTGCTGCTCTCAAGACCCAGCAGGCTTGTAAGACACCATAAATCACAGTTTCTGTTACCATGTTTTCCTTTTTTAAATGAACTGTGAGTTTTCAACCATTGTTTCCTTTTAGTGTTTGTCCTTAGGTAATCAAAGCAAGGCTAACAATGTCTTTCACAAGCAATTTGAGAGATTGGGCAGAGAACAGTGAATATACTAAAAACTAGTAAAAACTAGAGCAATCAATATTTGAAGCTGAGAAAGGGACTGCCCTGAAAATCACAGGGCAGTCAGTCTATTTTCATACCTGGAAAAACGCTAGAAGAAATCATAAAAAAAAAATCAATTTGCAAACACCCATAGGATCACAGAATACCAGGTAATAATCAACATTGCTTTGTGAAGAACAGTCTTGTCAGAACATCTAATTTCCTCCTAAAACAGAGTGACAGGTCAGGTAGATCAGAGGGATGAAGCAGATGGAACAGAGCAGAATTTTACAAAGCTCTTGATTCTCTCTTCCATGCTCTGCTCATCAGTAGATGACTACAGAGCAGATGAACTCTGCAGAGATAGATTTCGAAAGGGCATGGCTTGAGTGTTTCTGCACTGACTTGACAGGTAGGCCCTGGGGAGAATGGGACTACATGTAGGCTTGGTGTAGGAATAAGATGTTTCTTAGGCCACATAGAAGTTTATTGGCATCAGAGACCAAGCATATCCTACACACTCAGTAAAACAATGAGCAGAACAATGGTGGCTGGAAAAATTGTCACAACTCTATAATGAATGAGTGAGCAAAGACCCCACATTAAAAGAGAAACTTGCCCCTCCTTTATGAAGAGCCAGCTCCCTGGAGAGCTGAAACTGTATTAGGTAAAGGCTCCACATTGTCTGACATAGATTTAGTTACAGATTATTTTGAGTGGTTTTGTACATATGCAAATATAATGGTATACCATTTATATGGAATTAGAAAGAAGCTACACAAGTTCAAGCTTTATAAATGCAAAAAGAATGTTATTTGCAATGCTGGTTAAGTCAAAGGCAGACTGTACCCTCAATACTTCTTGGAATGAAACTTTTAAGAAGGGTTCAGTGATGCAGAGGAACTGGTGTTTTGAAGGCAGGGCTTGACAGCTGGCTTGCTACTCAATATGCTACTTGGCTGTAAGATATTAAACTCTGCTTAGTTTTTCATTCCCCACTATATACACAGGTTCTTCTACATCTTATAGAGTTCAAATCAGAAATAAGTGAGAACACACACACACACACACACACACACACACACACACACATATATACACACCACAAGCATGTTTGTTTATTTAGGCAACCATATAGTAACAGGCACATTCCCCAGTATCAGACATATTGCAGGAAAGTGAAGGATACTAGCTCCTTCCTTCCATTCTCATGCAGGTAAGTTTCAGGAAACACCTTGTCATAGCTCCAGTGACACACTTCCAAGTTCTTTTCTTATGGCAGTACTTCCAGGTACCCATGGATATCTTGTCCATCTCATGTTTCTTATCTATTAGTTCCACGTTTTAAATAAAACTTTATTTAATCAATTGACTAATCATGTGTATGTGTGGTTGGGGGAGGGGTAAATGTTTTGCTATAACCCTCTCTTCCTGCTTGTCTGCATGACTCCTATGTTTCCTCACTACACAGCACACTCTCAGTTGATGTGAAGTGTGCACCCAAGCGAAGATGAACCACCACCATAGTGTACTTACTGTCCATCAACTGCCTTAGTTCATTTTATTTCATCATAACAAAGATCAGTTAATTTATAAAGAATCCAGGTTTTTTTTTGTCTTGTGGTCTAGGTCTGGAAAATCTAACAGCATGATCTTGGCATTTGGGGAGGGCCTTCTTTTGTAGCATAACATGGGAGAGGGCATCATATGGCAAGCTGCTAGCCTGAATCTCTTTTCCTCTTATAAAGCCACTGAACCCATTACAGGAATCTTATCCTTATGACTTCAGCTAACCCTAAATACCTTTCTAAGGCTCTAATTCCAGAGATCTTTATATTATTTTTTGGTGATATATATCTAATAAAATTAATCTGGAATATCACTGTCAGCCAGAGAGTCAAGCCAGGTCAGGGTGTGGCGACCCACACTTTCAATCCTAGCTTTAGGTTTGTGGAAAGAGGCAGTTAAGAGAGCTGGGCAGAGCAAGAGAAGAGGGTTATTCAGCTTTTCCACATACTTTCCCTCCTTTTCAGCTGAAGACTCAGAGGCATTCAGTTGGAGGATTCCTGGAAACGGGCCTAAGGAATTGGCTGGATGGTTGTGGTCTGTATCTGATATTCCAGTTTTCCCCCAATATCTGGCTCTAAGTTTTCATTATATACTAACTAGAGTTTGTACAATAATTATTTATTTATTATTGGTGTTGGGGATTGAACCTAGAAGCCCAAAAATGCTAGGTAAATGTTCTGTCACTGAAATATAGTCTCAACTTCTTTTCACTTTTTATTTTTAGGTAGGATCTCACTAAATTATTAAGGTTGATTTGAATTTTCTCTCTAGCCCAGGCAGGCCTTGAACTTATAACTGGATCTTCCTGCTTCTATTCTTCAGAGTAGGTAGGACTTAAGGTCTATGGCCGAAAGCCTGGTTCTCCAAATATCATTAACATATGAATCCAGGTTTAGATGCTGGATCCAGAAACTTTTGGAAAATGTATTCAACCTAAATAGTCACCATCTGATCCAACCTTACACCTTCAATCTTTTTATGGAGTTGTTTTGAATTAGAGCTGAGAGAATTTATGAGTCAACCTCTCTTTTGCTGATACTGTCCACTAAACCAATATTTCACACTACACGGATAAGTCTATCTGTTTTAATGAAAGAATTCTGAGAGTAGATAAGAAAAATGGGGTGAATAAGATTAGTCATATTCAAACCCCTACTTCAATTATTCCTGAGCCAGAGATGATATGCCTGAACTCTTGTAGCCCAGTTCTTCAAACTTTTATAATGCCAGTCAGTTAACTTACTATTTATAACTAGGCTTTCATTTTTTAAATCAAAATCTTTTCTTTTTCTAAAAATCTTTGATGGGAGTGGTAACACAAACCCTTGATCCCAACATCCCAGAAGAGGTAGGAGGAACTCTGAGCTCAAGGCCATCCTGGTCTACATAGGGAGTTCTAGGCCTGCCAGGATAAACCTGCATAAACCTGTCTGAAATAGACGCTAACTCAAAAAGCAGAGAAAGCCAAACCAACCAATCAATCAAACAAGCATCACCTTTGATTTTATATACCCTCAAGTACACAAAAACAAAGAGACACCACATTATTGCATCAAAGCTCAAGAACATTCTTGGGATTGAAACATACTTTCAGGAGTTTTTCAGAATGTTACCCATTTTAATTATCATCCACATTTAATACTTAGGAATGGCTGATACTCATTCCCTTTAACAGTATAACATTTCCCCCCTGGTTTATAGGTGAAATTACTTTCTTGAATTTGTGTTTAGTTACAAATTTTGAAAGAATTATCATCTTGCTTCCCTTTATATCCTTTGCCCAATCCATCATTGGTGCATTTTCCAAATGATTTGAAAAATCTATTTACATATAAAATACTTTAACATCTCTTATTATATGTATTGAATAGTCACTCAGTTTTGTTATTTGCATGGTTGCTACATCCTCCTACAAGAATAAATTCTTCAAAGATATAATATCCACTAGTTCTTAAATATGTCATTAAATAATTCAAATTATTTTCAGAACACAACTGACAACTTTCTATTTGTTTGTTTGTTTTTCAAGACAGGGTTTCTCTGTGAGGCTATGGCTCTCCTGTGACTTGCTCTGTAGACTAGGCAGAACAAAAATGATATTTTAAAGCTTTTTTTAACCATTGAAAACCTCCAGATTTCACTTCTTTTCCCACCCTTTTGAGAAAAAGCAATTCAGTCTCCCATTGAGTTGATTCCCTTGTCATAGAGGGAGAGCTCAGAGCATGCAATCTTGTTCTCTGTCTTGAGGTCTTTCCTTTAGACAGCTTTTCTTTCTAGAAGGTCAATTTGGTTTGGTTTGGTTTGGTTTTTTGTCATTTCTTTTCTTTACTGTAACTACAATGTACAGCACCCTTTGTGGTTGATACAACCAACAGACTCTCAAGAAGTTAGTTATGTGACCACTAAGAAGAGTAAACTTCTGGCTAAAACTGACAGGTGGCCCTGAAAGCCATTACTGATTTAACAATTTAATGGAAACTAAAAAAGAAATAGATTACAGATTGCTCTGTTAAAGTTGGAGCACGATGCTGATGAGCCTGGAGTTTTCAGAAGTTATATAATGTCACTTCTGGTTGTAGTGATTTAAGACAACAGTCTCTCAGTTTCTGTGCAGTCAGATACCCACTGTCCACATTGTCCTTAGCTCTATAGTCAACTATCCTCTCTCAGAAAAGCTGGATAAGCACTGCTTACAGTCTTCAATGGCTTTTCCAGCCCCAAGTTTCAAAGTTTCGCATATTCCTCAAAAACAGACAACACAACGCAACACAACAAAACAAAAAACCCAAATAGCTGGGCTCATCCAACAATTGGATCTACTCCTCCAGCTGTGCTGTGGCTCTTTGCACTTGTTTTGGAATTAATTTCTAGAATTCTTATTTTTCTATTGTTGTAAAATACTGTGACCAAAAACAACTTGAAGAGGAAAGACTTAAGCTTAACATTTCGGAGGGAGCGTGGATGATGGTAGGGGAAGAATGCTGACAGCCAGGACAATATTGGTGGCCGCATACATCTATTATTATGTGCACTTGATTAGACATGAAAATGTAGCCTTTCTTAAAAAGCAATAGATTGAAAATAATTTTTTTAAACTTAAAAAATGCATTTTTAGCATAGTTGCCAATCTATGTCATCGCTGTCATATTTTACACAGAAACGTTTGTTCACATAAAGTCAAATAGTTCCCAGAACAAATATCTGCTGAAGATGCTCTTATGTAACAATTGGAGAGGAGTAGCTGAATCATGGGAAGAGGGAGCCATTATTACTGACTGACATTTTAGCTACTGGTACATGGTTATCGACAAAGGGAAAGTAAGGCTAGCCATGGGCTAGCATTCAGCACTGAAAGTGACACCTTCTTAAACTTGGCAGATTTACTTCCGAAAAGATTTTCCAGAGACCACTGAGGAATGGGATTATAGGTCTGCAATATTCCTAAAAGATAATGCCCAGATCTCATGGGAACCAATAATGTATTTGTCTAAATAGCCTACATCTTGCACCAGCCTTGCTGTCTTCATAGGAAAGCAATTCAGATAGAAACTGAGTTGGTTCTGTTCTGTGATGATGTCTTAACTAAAACTGCAAGGTCATCTCTGTGTTGCCAGAGAATCCATTGGAGGCAAGAGAGCGAGCCGCCTGTGTTTAACACTCATGGTAAGTCCTGAGTGTGGCCAAACCTCTGGGCACCAGAAGAGTGGCTCTCAGGTCTGCCAATAGCTGTGTCCTTTGACTTGACACCAACCAGTCCTTTGAGAATGAGGCCTCTGTTATCCCAGCAACATTTTAACATGACTACAAACAATTCTCTTAACGGCCATTGTGACATCTCTATGAGTTCATGAATCAAAATCCACAAACCCCAAAAGCTTGTAGAGTATTCCATCTCTTAAATATAACTATTGTACATGTGACCAAGTACAAAACAACAACAACAACAACAAAAAAAACACAACAGAACAAAACACACAATTTACCAAAAGACTAGTACAACATTTTAAAAAGAACAAGCAAAACTAAAACAAAGTACATTTCCTACCAGAAAATGTGAACGATAGTTTTGATGTCATGTATTTTTTAAGATTTTCATCAATATGAATGTATCCTTTAACAATACTACCTACCTAGATATAGGCTTCACCACGTACTTTAGTTTTGTTACAGGACCCCAAACCTCAGAGAGTGAAGACAGTATCTATGCTAAAACCCAAACCTCACTTTTTTATTGTTTGGTTTGGTTTGGTTTATTTTTAAAAAAAATTCTACCAGCCTCATTGGTCACTGAGACCTATGAGAGCACACACAGACTAAAGCAGAGAAGTTAATCAGTCTTACACATGCAAGCTTCCATTATTTTCTCTTAATCAAGGCACTTAACCTCTGTAAATTGGTACCTCCTCAGCAAAATACTCTAAAATTGTTGTGGGATATTTATAACCTGTGTGAAGATATATTTCTGTGATTGGCATAATAAAAAGCTGAATGATCAACAGCTAGGCAGGAGAGTATAGATGGGATTTTAGGGCAGAGAGAACTCAGAAGAAGAAAGGCAGAGTCATCATCCAGAGACAGAGGAAACAGGATGGTCAATGGAGAAATGAAGTAATGAGCCATGTAAAAGAATGTAGATTTTAAAAAATATAGGTTAATTTAAGTTGCAAGAACTGGTCATGAACAAGTCTAAGCTAAGGCTGAGCTTTCATAATAAATCTCCATGTTATCATTTGTGGGCTGGTGGTCCAAATGAGAAAGCACTACTGCATAAAATCCCATTTTTTCCAAATTAAATAAAGAAGGGTAGCTGGAAAATTTTTACAGCTGTGAACAAAAGTGACCAACTCTGGAGCTGTAGGCTTCTCTAGTCAATGCACACCACCCAACTTCACATGAGTACTTCGATGTCCTGTCCAGAACAGGAATGTCTTGCCTATAGAAGTCTGCTGGCTGGGAGGCAATGCAAGATGCTGCATATTGCTTCCTGTTTTTCTTTGCTTTGTTTGAGACAGGGTATCTCATGTAGCCATGCCTGGCTTCAAACTCAGGGTTAGCTGACATGGGACTGGAACTTCTGAGCACCTCAGCCTCCAAGTGCTATTACAGATGTAATCATCATGCCTGGCTGTATCTTTTAAAAGACCTAAAGCAATCTGTACTTCTAAATGCTTGTGAGTCTAAAGATTTAGAAGCAGTTTCAGACTTCATTTCTTCATTTCACAGGATTAGAGGGAGACAGAAATGAGGGGCATAAAGCATTCTCAGCTGATGGGCCTCATGGTAAGTTAGTTCCTTTTATTAGTACCTGAAATAGCAAGGACTGCATAGAGAAACACAGTACGAAATCAGAAAATTGTTTCTTTGACTTTCTGCCAAAGGGACATTTGTAAGGTCTTTTAAAGAGAATTGAATGCAGTGGACAGTTCAGTACAACTGGGCATTTATTTTTTTCCTGCCAAAAGTTTAAGATTTGGTTCCTCAAAGAGTAAATATCAATTATATGAAAAATTTGATACCATGGAACCTTTCATTCCTGGCAAAGGCTGGATGCCTAAGGTGAAAGATACAATGAAAAAAACTTAGAACAGGATTTAAAAGAGCCTCCTGTTACCCAGGGCAAGTCCTGATCCGGTTGCCAGGGGCCCCACAAACAGTTCAAGTCACATTACTGTCACCTGCACTCAGAGGGCCTAGTTTGGTCCCACGCAGGCTCCTCAGCTGTCAATCCAAAGTCAGTGAGCTTCCACTAGCTCAGGTCTGCTATTTCTGATTTTCTCCATCATGATCTTGACTCCCCTTGTATAGTAACAAGTTTTTGGGCTGTCCACCCTGTGGTCCAGACCTACAGTCCTACAGAAACACACAGATGCTTATTTTAATTTTCTGCTGAATGATCTAGGGCCTAGGCATATAACTTGCTAACTCTTTACCCTTAAACTAACCCATCCTTCTTATCTTGTTCATCCATGTGGCTCGGTACATTTTCTCAGAGCAACATAGTTTTTCTCTGCATCTGCTGGCTTCTTCTGGTGTCTCTCTGGCATCTCTGTTCTGCTCTTCCTCTTCCCAGAGTTTTCTTAGTGTGGTATCCCTGCCCACACTTCCTGTCTGCCTTCAGTCACTCAGCATTTTTATTAAACCAGTAGGCAGGGCAATTATTTACAATGTAACATAATTCCACTACACTCTTGCTCCTATAGTCAATCCCTCCTCCCTCTCTTCAACTGAACTCCAGGGGCTCTCTGCATCTGCTTCCATCAGTTGGTTATTGGATGTAGGTTTTATGATGACAATTAGGGTAGTCACCAATATGACTAGAGGGGGAGATTACTTTAGGCATCCTTTCCACCACTGCTAGGAGCCTTAGCTGGGGACATCCTTGGGGATTCCTGGGGATTTTCCTAGCACCAGGTTTCTCCCTAACCCATAATGGCTCCCTCTGTCAAGATATCTCCTTCATTCCTTTTCCTCTCTGTCCTTCCTCCAACTCAGCCATCTCATGTTCTCACTCCCCCACCCCCTCTCTTTCACTCCCTTCTCCCAGTTTCCCCAGCCAGAAGATTCTCCCTATGGTTGGATGCCTTGTTCAGCCTTGATGCAGGGGGAAGGGACTTGTTCTTGCCCCAACTTAGTATGCCAGCTTGTGTTGACTACCCAAAGGAGGCCTTACTTGCCTTGAGGAGTGGATGGGAATGGTGTGGGGAGGAAGTAGGGGGAAGCAGGAAAAGGGGAAGAAGTGGAAACAGTCATTGGTATTTAAAATGAAAAATATTTAAATAAAAAGCAAAAAACAAGACTTGAAAAAATTAAAGAACCCTCCAGAAACATAAGTAACCCATTTGCCTTATCTTATTTTCCTCTGCAGGTCTGTGATGGGTTATGAGTTTATATTAGTTTGATACATCTAATAGGACATAATAAGGTACAATAACAACATCCTCTGTGTAGGGCTCTTGTAGGCCCAAGCAAGGTAAACATGGTTCCGGCAGGTCATGCTCTTTCACATTCTCTCTTTCTTGCTAACTTGTTAGATTACATTGCTAAAACTATTCACCATGGTCTATTATCTTAATATGATAATGGACTGAACCTCTGAAAATGTAAGCTACTCTAAGGTTTTTTTTTTTTTGTTTTTTTGTTTTTTTGTTTTTTTTTTTTTTAAGAGTGCCAGGGTAATGGTATTGCTTCACAGCAATAGAAATCTGAACTAAGACATCTCCTCTCTCCTTTGTCTCTGTTCCTCTGGGACAAAGAAACCTTCTTTTGGCTGAGAACTTGGTCTTGGTATGTTCTGTGCTGACTTGGGTCCTTTCATTTATCTGGTGACTCAGATCAGTCCACAGGACAATCCTCACCCCCACCCTCACCCCAGCCCTGTACTCACACATTCCAGACCGTCCAGTGACTGCCTTTTTCATCCCACAGTGGCTAATTGATGAGTTTTCCCTGCTACCACCTATACTCCTACACTCCTGATAAGCACATTCCTTTCAGGCAGCTTTCCCCTTTTACTTTTTGTGGTAGCACTGCCTGAATCTGGAGCCCACTCCCCAAAATCCTGTCAACAAGCCCCAAATTTCTCCTCAGACAACTGTGTCCCTCTCTTGGAGAGCCTGGGTGATAAGCCCTCCTCCCTAGAGATTGCTTAATTGGCTTCTTGAGATTCATGGGGACACCCTGTCTCGAGACCTCGGATCACTGCCCATTATTGATAGTAACTGCTCCATCTGGACAATTCACACTCAACATTACTGGTTACTTTTAGCACCCAAAATTGGCTTTGGCACCTGAACAATGGAAAGGGACATGTCTTTGTTTTCTCTTCTCTCTGCTCCAACACCTCTGTATGCCTGTTGCACTCTCTGAACTTTTCTACACTCCATGGTAAGCCTTTCCTCTATTCCATGCCCTATTTAAACCTCTGAGTGCTGCAGGAACACTGACCGACTGCCCAGAACTCTGTGCCCACCTCCCTTGGCCGTTGACCCAGCCATTTGTATGAAACTCTGCCATGCTTGTGCCCTGGCACTGCTGGGAGCTCTGCTGGTCATCCCTCACTGCAGCTGCCAATCCATCCCTAGCCTGCCCACGCTGCATGGTCTGGCCCAGCCTGAGCTCAAGGAAAGAAAAATAAAATCTTTCCTTTCTCTCTTCCCAACTAGTAACCCAAGACACCCATCTGGACATCCAGTCTCCTTTTCCCTGCTCTCAGCTAGCTTTCTCTCCCCTAGGAACTACAGTCCAAACTGCAGTCCTACTTCAGGACCTCCTTATGCCCATATGAGGACCACAGTGACCCTTAACTTGCTACCTCTCCCTAGGAGCTGCTGGCTAAGTCCTGCAGCTTCCTTAAGTTGTTCTTGGCCTCTGTGGTTCTGTTCTTCCATCTCTCAGCTCCTTTCTGGAAGTCCTACAGATTCTCTCCATACCTCCTTGGGTGGAGATTTTGCTTATTCAAATCTACTCTTCCCTTAGCCATTCTTCTTCTTGGCTCTATGCCATTAGTGTCACTCTGGCTTCAGGAGACCACTCTGCCCTTGGGGTGTCCACCATGAGCAGCTTTCTTTCTTTCTTTTTTAAAGATTTATTTATTTATTATGTATACAGTATACAGAAGAGAGTACTAGATGTCATTATAGATGGTTATGAGCCACCATGTGGTTGCTGGGAATTGAACTCAAGTCCTCTGGAAGAACAGTCGGTGCTCTTAACCTCTGAGCCATCTCTTCAGCCCCCCATGAGCAGCTTTCTAATCATACCTACTGCCTCCCTTTTTCTCTGCACTCTCCTAGCTACTCAGCTCCCTTGTGGAGCTTATAGAAATTCCCTCCAGCAGAATTTTTATTTTAGACCCTCTCTCCTCCTCAGCCTCAAAGAGCTTGGCATCAGTACAGATTAATGGCCAAATATTGGTGCACTTGATTTCCAAATTCTCAGGAATTATAGCAACTTCTGCCACTGCACAAAGAAATGATCCCCAAATCTCTTAGATCTAAATTTGCTCTGCTCTTCACTTCCAAAAATCTCATGTCTAAGATTCTACTTTCCACTCTTAAAAAACAAAACAAAACAAAACAAAACAAAACAAAACTTTTCACTATTTCTCTACACTCAGCTCTCAACAAAACAAAAAACCAAAAAAATCTCTTAAGATTATGTGTATACTCTGTCTCAAGATTTGTAAGTTCATTGGGTATGAGTTGATATCTAAAAAATCTGTAACAAAATTTGGCTTCACATTTATAACTGAAGACCTATTAATTAAAAAGCTACACAAGGGTATATATACTCTCTAAAATATACTGTATGCTACTTAGATTACAAGTAACAAGATTCAACTCTTGTTTAGGAAAGTGGATGTTTTAAATAGTTATCACGTGGCTGTCCTCCATCTTGGCTAATGACCTCAGAAGGTGGGAGCAACCACGTAACTGGTAGCCATCTTTACTAAGGTTAAAAGGTAGATGCCATGTGACTTCACCACCTTAAAATGACCCCATAACATAAAACAATTATAAAACTTCTCAGTCCTACTGAACTGTTTATTATTGCATTATATTAGACTAAGAAAATAAGTCTTTAAAATGTTTTGGATTGGTATTGATTTTTGTATGGTGATAAAAGTTTAAGACTTTATTTACTACAACATATTATATGTGATTCAACCCTGGTTTAGAATATATTATATATGATTATGAAATTTTAAGATAATGGAGGTCTACTTAGAGTAACAAAAGTTAATTTAGAGATTTACGCCTAACTACTTATGTTTTTTGCTAAGTGTTTAACAACTAGGTTATAGTAAGATGTTTCTGGCCCAGCCTAGTGCCAAGATCTGGACCAGCAGTACCAAACAATCACACAAAGAAAACTATTAATTACATGCTGTTTGGCCTATGGCTCAGGCATATTATTTGCTAATTCTTACTCTTAAACTAACCTATGGTTAGCCATGTGGCTTAGTACCTTTTCTCAGAGCAGCATTCTCATCCCACTTCCTCTCCATCACCCTGGCATCTTTGTTCTGCTCATCCTTTTTCCAGAGTTTTCTTAGTCTGGTAGCCCCACTCATACTTCCTCTCTCCCTTCTGGCCAATTAGCATTTTATTAAACCAATAGGAGTGACAAATATTTAAAATGTACAAGAGCATAATCCTATAGCATCAAGTTTCTAAAAAAACTTTCATAACTAAGAATATTTGTTTGATAAAGTATATTTGATAAAATAAGTATATACATTCCTAAGGTTTACTCAGGTTCACAGTAATATCTGACTATGCTTTAGCTAATTATTAGATAAAACAAGTCATATAAAACTGTGATATTTTATAGGGCTACATTATAAAATGATCAGAAAATTTCTCAGTCTTCCTATAAGCTATTTTTATAATTTAAATTTTATTTTGATACTAAAAATGCTTCAATTTAAAAAGTGTTATTTTTTAAGGCTAAATCTATCAGGTATAAAAATATAAAGTCCTAATCTTATAAATCTATTAACTTATTGTAAACTGTTAAAAATAATAACATACAAGCTAATCATCAGTCACCTTACAAATGATCAAATTCTTTAATGTGCTCAAAACTATACTTGTTGTCATGCTGTCTTTTTTTATTATGAATAAAGTCATATTTTTATCCATGTCATACTGTCTTAATGTAACTATGTGCTTTAGCCTCCTGCATGCTTTCAAAATTAAGCCTGAAACAACTAAAAACAAGCAAAGTTTGTTTAGTTTACACACACAACAGATAATGGTCCTCAAAACTTTTCAGATATCTGTTGAATATGGCAATTAACATGTATAGATGCAAGTTATAAAGGTATAAGAATGTGATTTAAGATACATAATAAATGAGAAATAGTTCAAATTTCTTTTTTTCTCTCTACACTATTGTTTGGATTCCCAAACTTTTACTATTACTCAAAATTAACTACCCTTTCTACAATATTAATTTTCATTACAGATTATAAACAATAGCAATGCTAACATATATAAAACATTTATCTTTTATAAACAGAAAAATTCTTATAAGCTTCAGGAATTCAAGATAAATCCACCTGTCACAGGTCGGATGAACTCCGAAGTACTCCTGTCAACCAACAGCCTGTTTCCCCACCTGCCTTTTCTACCTCTTTCTGAGGATAGACTCTCTTCTCCTTTCCCTGAACTTGACTCCCCTCTCTCAAGTACCAGGACTATGGGCCTAAAAGTTTCAAATGTACACCCAAGATTTTTTTTAAAGACCCCCCCCCCAAATCCTTCCCCTAAACTCCTGAACTTTGTCTATCTGTCCCAAAAGATTTCAAAAACTCAACATCTCCAGCTGTTTCCTCAGAATCTATATCCTAGTCCAACCTTACACACTCACTTCCCTGGCCTCAGATGGTTCTGCAGAGCCTGGATAATCCTAGTTTAACTCATTGCCAAGTGTTCCCTAGAAGATACCAAAACATTGAACCTATGGAAGAGTCACAGCACAGGAAATACAAAGGCAATAGATCCAAGTTTTCAAGTTGCATGATGTGGATCAAACAGGCTAATGTACAATTAGGTGGAAGAATCATGAATATCCCTTCCCATTTCTTCTCCAGTTCTGTTATGCAGAGGATGATTCTGGGCTGGACTGCAAACCAGGAAATTGGGGTTCCAAGTCAACTGGTTCTCTGAATTCCCACTGGAGTTTTAGTAAATATCTTCTCTCTTCAGATCCTTTGCTTTCTTTTATGCAAACAGGATTATAGCATCTCCCCTCTCCTTTCGGTGCCTGCTGTGAAATCATATGGGGCCCCTGTGCTTATAGTCTTCTATCCTAAGGTCAGTCCTATGGAAATTATTATTCTCTAAAAGCAAACTATGAAGGTCAGGAGAATTCAGCACCTTTGAAGAGCAAGCCCAACCTTCCTGCAAACCAGCTGGGATGTGCATTACATCGATTACACCTATTGTCAAACATCCAATGAACAGAAATGGCAACTCAATCAGGGAAGAGGTCAGGCTTTGGTTTCAGATTGTTTAGTCACTCTCCTAAAATGTTCTCTGCTGTTCTCAAGCCATTGAAAATAAGCCATCCCCATTGCCAATTTATAGCTAGAACACAAAAGTAATAAGAACAGAGAGAGCTGTTGAGTCCTGCTCTATGGTAATGCCTTCAGAACCTGAGAAGTGGCTGGTTCCAGGCTGCAACTGATGCTCTTAACTTGCTCTGAAATGAAGTAGCATCAAGGATACAGAATCAAGCTGAATAATTAACATCTTTTTTGTACTAATTTTTGTATTTTCATAATTCTTTACTCAATGTTGGACAATTTATCTCGGGACCAACTTTCTTACTACTGCCAGATACCTATCAACTAATAGCCTAGTCCAAATTTTCAGGACAGTGCCAGTTCATGAAGGTCCACTGAGGCACCCCAAAAGCAGTCAAGACCCTGGCTGATGGTTAGCTTTTAAGTAGGTTGGCATGTACATCATATCTGTCCAAAATGCCATCTTCTGGCTGAGGAAAACAATTTCCTTTGTTCTTGGTTTCCAAGAATTTTTTGTCTGTGTGATATAGTTTGAAGGTAGAGTTTAATTTCTGGGACTTTTAATTGTTGCAGGCACATATAGCATTCCAGGCATATCATCCCATGAAGCCATTTTGCCAAGTATCAATTCAAAGTGAGGTGTGAAGCTTTAACATCTGGAAGTCTGTCAGTCTCAGTGGACCCACCAGTCTTAGGAAGGTTTTTATGGCTCCTTTGATCTTTCTTTTTTCTGCTTTCATGGTTATGCTTTAGTCAGTCTTCTCACTACTCTTTCCTCCCACTGGAACTAAGTTTGCTGTGGGGAGATGCATTGTAATTGTTCTTCAGATGCTGTAAGAAGCATATATAGAGCAAATTTTGTAATAAAATCAACAACGGAGGTAGTAATTACCTCTTGGTAGATAAATGGTCAGTACTTGCCCTACTCAAAAGTACATTGCAGTACTGGGGAATAGGTATCTTTCCATCTTGACCTTGGGGTACCAGCCCCTAGGGCATAGTCTTTGGGCCAGATTAAGATCTGGTATACATGGACACAAGCCCTTCTTTCTCATGCTCTTGGAAAATGACAAAGACGGGGTCAGGTAGTGTGAAGCAGCGTGGATCTGTCCACAGCCTTCCAGGAACTCTGCAATGTTTGCCTTATTCTATAGAAGTTGCTCGCCAATAGAATCCATTAATAAAATGTTTCTCAATCATTCATTCATTTCTCACTTTACATTGGCAGCTCCTAAAGATTACCTTTATAGTTGGACATTATGGAAAAACTTTTGTGCACATTAAGCCAGGCCTTCAATTTATGTAGATATTGTCCTCTATACCCAATCTAGCAATTAACTTATGGCTTAACTCTATAATGTCACCCATAGGCTGTTGCTTTAATAACTTATTAACAAACTGGTAGAATTATTTGGGGGAGGGAGTGGAATTTTGAGGTGTCAGGCCTAGAAGGCAAGTCACTAGGGGAGGATCCTCAGAAGTTATACTTTCCCTATTTCCAGTCTATAATCTGTGCTCCCAGTCAGCACCATGTGCATAAGTCTCTGCCTTGCTGTGGGGTTATGCTTTTGTGTACTCTAAGTATTTGTCATTGTAAGATGTTGATTTGTCAAGTAGCTAGACAGGAAGTAGAGGCAGGGCAAGCTGACTAGGAGAATTCTGGGAAGCAGAAGAGCAGAGGGACAGACAACAGAGAGACACAGAAGTGAGACAAGAATGCTGCTCTGACAAAAAGGTACCAAGCCATGTGGCTAAACTGATAAGAATTATGGGCTAGGTTTAAGACTAAGAGTTAGCAAATAACAAGCCTGAGCCATAGACCAACCAGTCTGTAATTAATATAAGATTTTGTGTGATTATATGAGACTGCTGGTCCAGACTTCAGGGCTAGGTCAGGCCAGAAACTTCTTACTACACTGCCTCCTGTGCCTGCTGACAAAAATGAAACTTTTGTCACCTTGTCTTTTTTGTTGAGCTGAAACATTTCTGAAACAGTGAACCACCCCCATCCAACAATAATAAAACCAAAACTGCTATCCTCCCTTAAACTTATTCCACAAGGTATTTTGTCACAGAGACAAGAAAAGTAAATAAATTCCCATAAGTCTAGTACCAGACTGGAGTAAGAGTAGTGAATCACATTGTGGAAGGGAAAAGAGAAATTTCAACCCAGCAGTCTCTGGAGATCTCATCGCTACTAAGTCTGCTTACCAAGCTAGCTCCCATCTGTGCCTTTTTGGTTAACTCCACCAGACTTAAGAAGCTGTGTTTTCTGATGTGCAGACCGCCCCTTCCCTTGACTTTCTATATTCTCAGAACCATACTTTCAAGTAACTAACACAATGGAAGAGCAGCTCAAGATCTGGAACATAGCCAACATTCTTCCTTCTATGCTTGTATCTTTGTAGATGGTCACTTGGTATTTTTCAGGTTGTCATTTCTCAGCAGCCTCAATGGATCTGCACACCACCCTGCAATGCTTATGACACCTCACTGGACTTGTTGCTTTGGTCTGGGTGGGTGAGCAAGGCTGGAATCCACTCACTCAGTACCTAGCTGGGTCTCCTAGGGTTGATCACTACAGACTAACTGGGTGTGCCAAAATCAAACTGGGACTCTGTTAACTTCCTCCTCACTAGAGTTTTCACAAAAACATCTAACCCAAGATACTTTCAGACGCTTCTGTGTCTTAGAGATTCCTCAAACCCCAACAGCTGGCAATGATCTAATCTGTCAAATTCTGAATATTGTCCTAGCTTCACAGAGTATTCACAACAGTGTGGGAAACATTAAAGACATCTGCAAGGTCCAGTACAATGGCCATTAGCTTCCATGGGGCTACTAAGCACTTGCAATGTAGTTAATGCTATTGGCAAAGAAGATTTCTAATATTAATTAGTTCTAACAGTTAATTTTAAATAGCTGCAAGTAGCTAGTGTACTAGAATGACAGTACAAATCTAAATGGTTCAAGTTTTAAAAATGATGGACAGCTTCAAATAAAAGGATTTAAAAAAACGAGGAGGAGCTCAGTAAATATGTGGTAACCACTTGCTTTCCATAACTTTCATGTTTTTGGGTTATCTCAAAGGAGAAAAATAGCAACAACTAAAAACCCATACTGCTTAACAATCTGACTTGAGTATAACTAATGATTTTTAATATAGGGTGTGGCATAGACAAAGAAATTAGTAAAAAAAAAATTAGAAAAATAAGCATCCTAGAAGTTATTTATGTTTAATGCTTAAAAGTCTGAATGCACAAACAATCTACCATCATAGAAGTACTGGTGGCCAATACAATGCGTTAGAACTATGTACAATGCACAGTTTAGTATCAAAATCTTTCTACACTGTAGAGTTTTATGAAACTGTTAATGACATCAAACACTAAGCACTTAAGACACCATTTTTTTGCTACCACACAAAGAACGTCAATGACAGTCCATTTCAACTTGCAGCATCCATCCATTTCTAGTATGAAATTAAGTGATTTTTCTACTTATACAATAAAGTTTATCTACACAGTTCTTTTGATTTTGATCCATAGCAGCAAAGGCACTGTACATCAGCAGATCCACAGACTTAAAAGATCTTTTTAAAGCATTCAAACAAAAAATAATAATAAAAAGGGGTCACATGTTATAGTTTAACAGCAACAACAACAACATAAAAGATAACACAATGTTTCTGGCACAATGGCACAGCCTGTGTCCATTTCGGGGACATCCAACTAAGACATGGAAAGAACCAGAGGTAAAGAAAACAAGTTGTCATCCCAGGAGACTCTCTTCTTTGTGGCTTTCAGAGGGTGGGTTCTGTAAAGCCTCCTCTGTTGGCCTCTTTCTGTGAAAGACTTGCCTTGCACAGCGGGAGGCAGGCAGCACTCCTGCACCTGCAGCTCCTACAGAGCATGCAACACAACAGTGAGCCATGTCTCACAGCCACACAACTGTCCAGAGACACACAGCTCCCTCTGCCAGTAAATTTGGCAAAAATATTTAGAAGAAATTAAATTCTCTCTTTGAGGCCCAATTTAATTTGCTTATCTGTCTATAATACAATAAAAAAGGGAATTAAAAACATATTACAAAGATACTTGCCAACAAGTAAAAAAAAAAAGCATCCAATTATTTTTTAATATAATCTAAAGTTATAGATATATTGGTTAAAGTTGCCCAAATAGACTCAAAGGAATAGTATTTGGCCTGTTATATTCTACTTGTTCAGCCAAAATTCCAAATGTTTTTTAATATAAGTAGAAAACAAAACAACCTTATAACAATATAGCAACATATTGCTTCCATGTGTAATTATACATTTCATGTCTCTATACAGTCAATAGTCTACATTTAGTGACATTTTTAAATCAGTTATTTTAAACCTTCCTTTCCCCTCCCTTACCAAAAGTGAGGGGGTGGAGCATCAAATACAATGCACCTTCATTATCAAATGCAGGAGCGGACAGCTTTATTTAGTCAGTCATTGTTAGAAAGCCTTCTTTAAACAAAATAAATATATTACAGATATAATACATAATTAAAGATTCCATTCACTGTTAGGTATTCCATGTTCTTCCAAGTCGATAGCTGAAGATTTGGTATCACAGGTTCTTAAATGAGTATTCACAATTCAATAGCAAGGAGGAAATGGGGCTATGGAAAGGGTAAACTCCACAACTGCACTGAGTATTGGAAATCCTTGGTTTTAGATGTGGGGGGGGGGTGGGAGAAAAAAAGTACAACAGCGCAAAGTGCTACAAGGAGGAGTCCAGTTTGCATGAAGATTTGTCCTTAATAAATAACTTCATAAACTGTAGCCTTCTTGTCCCCAGAGCCAGTCACAATATACTTGTCATCCACAGAGATGTCACAGCTAAGCACCGATGAAGATTCTTTGGACTAGGGAAGAAACATATCAAGAATGTCAGATACCGGTACTAATAAGCAGGATTGGTGTTTATGGAGCAGATTCACAGGCAACATGCTCCACAGAACACCAAGAAACTACAGGTATAGGACAGTCCCAACTTTCCTAAACATGGCAATACTAGATCCAGTCCTCTTCAGTGCTCATCCCTAGCTTAGGCTAATGGTTCTTCCCCATGAGGCATCCAAGATAAGTAAGTCAATGGTCAGAGTACTCTGCCAATTAGCCAAGGCCCTGTTTTAAATTTTATTGCTGGGTGGGGCTAGAGATAGCTCAGTGGTTAAGAGCACTGGATGCTCTTCCAGAGGACCAAATTAAATTCCCAGTCCGCACATGGCTGTTTACAACTGTCAGTAACTCCAGTTATAAGGGGTTCCCAAAACCCTCTTCTGCTTTCCATAGGTACCAGGCATGCAGCATGGTACACAGACATGCAGGCAGACAACATATAAAGTAAAAATAAAAAATAAAAACAAAGAAAAACCCCTCTCTTCTCTAGAAAGTATAGAATAGGACATTCAAGGTATAAGAAACTTTAACACCACAGTTGTGCCATAGAGCAGCAAGCACAGGTCCTAACAAGTAATGGAAGATGCTAGTAAAACTGCCCAATGCTACTAGAATAAAACATAAAAACATGTTAAGAATTCAATAGTTGGAACAGAAACACATTCCACTGAAGGGTGTGTGTATGGGGGAAAAATGAAGGAATGGGGGAAAACCCTACAAACCCTACACAGAGTTTAAACCAGGAACCTGAAGAATACTTTGAATATTGGAAACTATAAATGTAAGACAACTACCTAATAAACTGCATATCTCTCAAACTTTTGTAACTGGAATTGTTAATGATTAAAAGTCCAAAGCCAGCATATAGTAAAATATAATACTTGTGTTTAATATAAAAGACAGTCTAATTTTTTTCTTTCATTTGTGTATCTAAAAGGATCATTAATCCCCTAAGTATTAGATAGAGTAAAAGCTTCAGTTATACATAGTGGCACATGTCTTTCATTCTAACAGATGGGAAGTAAAGGCAGGTAGATCTCTGTGAGTTTTAGGCCAGCTAGGGCTACATAGTAAAACCTTGTCTCATATAAAGAAAGAAAGGGGGCAAAAGGTATAAATGTCATAAGAATAACATCAGCTGTTCTGTCATGATAACCTTGTATGACATTCTACTTTGGATTCAGATAATTAATCAGCTTTATGATGACTTAATGCCATTTTGTTAATGAACCTGGAAGTCTGTTATATTAATCCCCCAAAAGATAACACTGTAACTACAAATTAAAAATGAGAAGTCACTGACTTGCCAATGAAATTCACACACATCTGTAAGAAAAAAAGGAGAGACTTCGTGTGCACATTTGTGCCATGTACATATTTGGTATTTTTACAAATAATTGCCCAAAGTACACAAGTTTCTACTCTTCTACTAAAAAGAGCAACTTTATAAAATCAATCCAGTTTAACAGAACTTTTGTAAAGCATTCTCTGGAAAAATAATTGTTAATAAAAAAAAGTGAGCAAGAACCAGGAGGAAAAAAAAACTTGCTAGTATTCATGAAAGTAAACAAAATGCTCAAAAGTTAAACAAAAAATGTATAGTATACATAAATACAAAAATGTCACAGAAGACCTAAAACCTCCACAAGAGATATAAAAGAGATTTAAGTCATAAATAATCCAGGATTTGCTCTGACACTAAGGCTCAGAAATCACTATAGCAGAAGACCGTCATGCTATAGCTCATGGCTGTGCTGCTAACTCTCCTCTGTACATCCAGCAGGTTCTTGCTCTGCCTGACAGAAATGGTATCAGGTGCCCAACATAATCTCAGGACAAGTAAATAGGCGCATATAGGATGCATGAAGATGGCATACTAAACCAGGACAGACAGAACACAACACCTAGTCATGCAGCAAGCAAGGCATTACCTGGAATATGCTGGCCCCATAAGGTGTCCTCCAAGCATTCAGAAGGTTGTCCTTTCCAGTGCTTACAAACCATTTGCCTATAGGAAAAGGGTTTTGTGTTACTTTGTCATTTGCTTAACAAAATGCTGAATTAATAAAGACATTCCATTTATAACAAGCAATTTACATAGCTTGTTAGGGAAGCATGCATGGTTAAAAGAAGCTATACAACTTTAAAGAGAGACACATTAACAAAATAAAAGACTCAACAAAAGAAAGCCTTCATTTTGGTTGATAGAAACAGAACAAAAGGGACTGCTTACCACAGTGGGCAAACTTAAGTGACAGTACACAGCTCTCATGAAGGTGCAACTGGTATTTGTCTGGCTTGGTGACATGCAACACTTCCACATTGCTATTCTCCATTCCCACTGCAAGCCACTCTCCAGTTGGGCAATAGCCCAAAGAAAAGATCTGGAATTAAAACAAATGATGGTGGCTGCAGAGGACAAAGCCTTATTAATCAGGAGGTATGTTCTTAAATATAAAGGACATCAACAAAATCTGTAACAGGAAGAACCAAGTCTAAGCCATGCTTTTTCTTTCAATAGGTTACTTTACTCCCAAACAGTCCACACCTGAGAGGTGAAGTCATGCTGTTGCAGCTGCCGCCCTTCACGCAGGTCCCAGGACCTCACAGTGTTGTCCAAACCGCCTGTCCAGAGTTTGGTGCCATCATTAGATATGTCAATACAGCTGGCTCCATCTGTGTGGCCCTGGAATTGCCTGAAAATGTAAAACGAAGGGAAAGCCTTTGAAAAGTTATTTTTTATTTTAATTCAATTAATTCAATTGGGAACTCTCTGCTAGTCAAATTCAGTGAGGTTTTATGGACAGATCTCATTTGGCTTATGCTTTCTAATTATTCAAGATAACAGCAAAACATATCATGTATCTATGACTGGCTGTGCAGGAGGGAAAGGACATGCTTATAAGACACACCCAATGCAAGTACATTAGTGTGACCCACTGCCGAGGGTCACTTTGGGTAAAATGTACATGGGGCATGGAGGAAAGAGTTCAAAGTGGATCCCCACCATGTAGTCCAGGATGGCCTTGAATATGATCCTTACCCTAAAGGCACAAGAACAATTATTTTGTTTCTGGAATTAAACTTAAAAGTGTGTATGTAACCCTTCATGGTTAAGAAGGCCAAGGGCTCTTTTCTGTCCATACATGACCCTGCCTCATAGCTAAAGCTCCCAATCTTCTCATATCCTTTACCTGATTATAATACTCATTTCCTAATCTACAACCCTCTTCACCTGTCGTTCTTAAATATGACAACAGACAATTTAAGCCATGTGAGCATAAGCAGCAACCCAGGAGTACTGAGCCCTTGCCAAGGGCCATACAACTGCTGGCTAAGCTGTGATACACACAGCACCTAAACTAGAACAGTACACTATTGCTTCTCATTGGGAGCTAGGATGATGGATGATGGGTGTCAGCAGGCACAGACAACAAATTAAGATACCTAATGAACCCATGAGGCCCTAACAATATTCAATATGTAAAAATGACCTTCACTTCTAAAGATCCCAACCAGTAATGCTTAGTGTATTTGTATAAAATGAAATATTCATTTATGAAAATATAGTAGGTTAGCAAGATTTTACATTTGAAATTTGTTATCTCTAAAATGTATGTGGTTCATAACATTTTTTTAAAAAGCTACATTCTGCCCAGACATAAACATATATGCACAAACAGTCAGGCAGATACACACAGAGCTTTGAGCACCCTGTGGTAAATTAGCTCTCCCTTACAACCAAGCAGTAGATTCAGCAGACCTACCTCACCAGAGTCTGGTTGTGCAGATCCCACACTGCAATGTTGCCATCACTACAGCATGAAAAGCAGACCTTGGAGTCAGGGCTAATGGCCAGAGCATAGCAGGCAGGGGCTGAGGATGTCAGCTCTGCCTTGATGCGTGGGGTTGGAGCTGCCAGGTCCCAGATAGACAGTGTACTGGCTTCCCCTCCAACAATTAAGGTGCGACCATCAGGGAGCAATCTACAGGAACGGATGTAGTTATCTCTGTTCTATGGAGATAAAAACCATCACAAAATTACTCATGAGGAAAGAAAACAACATTAACACGAGAGCAGAAATCCATAAAAGTATTGTGTTCCTTTCTGGTTTAATGAGCCATTTATACTTATGACAATGATAAAGTAGATAAATGCTAAAAAATTACATGAAATTAAGGAAGTACTTAAAAATTGATCTACAAAATTTAGTACCAAGATATTTAATCTTAATTAGCACCCAAATGCAAAATTCTAGTCCTACTTCCACCCCCAAATTAACCAACTGTGAATGTAATCTGCACATACAGATCACATGGATCTGTAAACAAAGAATTAAAACTTTCCAAACTCTGAAGCCCTGGCCTATTTTGCTGAGAATGAAGGGTCTTGGTATTGAAACCATATCACGGTTAAAGTCACTCAGCAGTTGACACTTCTGGATTAGCTTTGCTATGTATGACTAATAGGCACTGTAGGTTCAATGAAGTGCCATCAATAGGAGGCAAAACAGTTTTCCTGTCTGTCTCCCTGTTCATGAGTTTATGGAAATCTTATATATATATATATATATATATATATATATATATATATATATATATATATATATATATATATATTTAATTATGTTAGATTAAATGATGAAGTAAGAGATTATTCTGACATAAGGAAACAAAATTAAGCTGAAATTTTCTGCACAACCCAAGGATGAATGATAACAAACCAGCTAAGGGGCCTCGGAGCCACAAACAATTGACTTAAAAAAGTTCTCAGGTATGTTCTGATAGAAGTAATGTGTGAACTCTTAGCATTCTTGAAGGAAGAGATTACCTTTGACCCTGGAGATGGTGAATGCAGATTGTGTAGGTGCACACAGCACACATGAAGAACTAGACTATTTTAAGAGAAAACTCTCTACCTATCTTCTTGGGAGTGCTAGGGTTCTTCCACCATTTGGGTCTTTGTCATTACTGCTCACTTACCAGGCAGTCCAGTTGTGAGACTGGGCTCTTGTTGCCAGGGTGGCTGATGTCCCAGACCTTTACACAGCCCTTGCCACCAGTGTACACGTGTCTCGTGGGATTGCTGATGGTCACAGCACATACCACCTCCCCATGGTTGAGGGTGTTGATCTGTCGAGCATGTCGGGGAATCCCAGGTCCAATGAGGGCATCAGGTGGAAAGGGAACAGGCTGCATCTGGCCATCAGCACTAACGTGAAAGGAGTATGCTCTAGGACACAGGAAGAAAAAACAGCAGAAAGACAATACAGAAAGTATTAGAATTTGCTTGTTTTCTTTTGAGACAGGGTTTTATGTATCCCTGGTTGCCCTCAAACTCACCATATAGAGAAAGATGACCTGCCTGTCTCTATTTCCCATGTGATATGATTAGAGGTATATACTAACATGTCTGGTATAAACAGTAATGAAATATCAAAACCCAGGTTTCATACAGACTAGAAACACACTCTACCAACTAAGCTATATTTGTTGAAATGTTATTAAACCATTCAATATAACAAAAGACAAGGAAAATCCTTTCAGTGCCACTTGAGACATTTGTTTGTTTGTTTAAAACTCAAATGGATCTGGTACAGCACAATTAAAGTCATGGGGCTTGGTCCATAGCCAAATACCAGCAGGTACTTTAAAAGTTGCTTCATGACATCAGTAGTTACCTAGCCTCTCTGAATGCAATTCTAACTTCAAAAATAGAGGATGAGTCTACAGCTTACAAAGAACTAAGTAGGATAGCTAACATCAAATATATAGAGTTCCTACTTTTTTCTCTCTAAACCTTCATCGCTTTGTAATTTTCAGTGGTTCCATGGCCTGCAACAGATTTTTATCTATGGAGTCACTCCAACCAAATCAATTAGTGAAGATGATGAAGTTAAAATTATGAAGCTCTGAAGAGTTCACATTCTGTAGGTGAAAATGTTGATAGCAAATATGCCCAAAATACAGGTTTATCACATTGATCAGACTCAAGAATCACAAATTCTAAAAATTCCAAAAGGAACAGGAACTTGAAAGAGTGTTCTGCCTGACAGCCTCAAGGCCCACCTTACTTGTATACAGCACTTCCATTTCCAGATCACACTCTTAAGAATCCCGTGGTATGAAAACATTTGGTTTTAATCTGGAGCTGAAGTCTTCACTAACAGATTCTACTTTTAGGATATAACTGTTAGCAACGGAATAGTGATGCTGCTGGGATGCAGGTCAACTTTATAAGAAGCAGATGACAACAGCAGGTAGAAAGGATCTGAGCCTATCGTGGTACCTCTTAGGGACCACAGTCCTTTTTGAGAAATATGTACCACACCTAGACAAGGCATCTGTGAGTGTATGGAGGAAGATAGAAACTTGGACTAAATCATGTACAGGATAAGAATCAAAGGTGAGATTGTGTGGTGGTTTGAATGAGAAATGTCCTCTAGTTTTCATGCATTTGAATACTTTTGTTATCTAGTTGGTGGCATATAGAGTTTTAGGTGCTGCATCCTTGATGGCAGAGTGCTTGTATGGAGGCTTTGAGATTAAAAGCCTTCTGCCATTACAGTATGCTTTCTGATTTCTGCTTGCATTAACTACCAGCTCCAGCTATCATACCAGCTTCTTGCTGAATCTTTGCTATAATGGACTCTAAGTTCTTTGGAGTGATAAGCCAAAATAAACACCTTCTTCCACAAGTTGCTTTTAATCATGGTGTTTTACTATAGTAACAAAAAAGTAACTAAAATCAATAGTTTACAGTTCTTTACTGCAAAACTGTAGGCTGGTCATGTTCACCAAAAAAGTTAGTCCATCATTGAGGGCATGGTTAGGAAGCTGTGCAGCCAAAAAACAGAGAGCATTTTCTAAGTCCAATAAAGAGGACTTGGAGCCACACCAATTGTATGACCGTAGAAGAGTAAGCTTATGAGGAATGTAAACATAGATGGTGGGAATGCTGGGTTCAAGAGCTGCAATCCATAGGACCTGGCTTACAAAGACAGATAAGGCTATACTAGATAGGATGCTTGGATTCTGGGAGCAACATTTAGGATGATTATGAGAACTTTTAGTACAAGTAGCTGAAAGGTAGATTTTCACTAGAGATGATCCTAGAAACAGAAAAGACCACCAGGGGCTATTCCTATACACACTAGTCACACTCTAATGAGGTCTTCAGAAGATGTAGTAGATTCAAATAGTGGAGGAATGAGAGAAGCAGGGTTTGTACAGAGGTCAGATTTCTAACTATTCGAGAAATTGCAAAGGAGAGCGAGCGCACAAAAGGCAAAGCCAAAATCTACAAAACTTAAAATGGTGGCTTGTAGGCAGTAAGGAAATGAACGAGACCCTTCTTAGGGTCTACAGGGGAAAAAAAAAGGGGGGGGGGGCGACTCCAGGACAGCCAGTTTAGGCTTGTAAAGAAAGGCTAGTGCTCTGAGGGAGGGTGATTGAGAAAAGGCTAATTAATGTAGCAATTAAGAGGTCACAAAGACTAAATCTTACAAGAAGAGAAGAAAGGATATTTTAAGTTCAAGTAATATTGGTTTTTCAAGACAGGTTTTTCTCTGTGTAGCCCTGGCTGTCCTGGAACTTACTCTGTAGACCACAGTGATTTTGAACTCAGAGAGTCATCCGCCTCTGTCTCCTGAGTGCTGACATTAAAGGTGTGAGCTGCCACCATCCAGCTGTTAATAAGTTTTTAATGTCAATTTCTTAAAAACAAACAAACAAAACCAAAACACTCCTTCCAAGGATACTTTCATGAAATGGGTTTTAAAGAACTTTGAGAATTTAAATACTTAAGAACCAAACCAACAAAAAACTCAGCAACTTTCCTTCAAGGTTTAGTAAAATTTTCATCAATACAATACACTGAATACCTACCATGTAACCTTTTGGAGCCCAACTACATGAAGAATTGGAAAAAATTTTCTAGCATATTCATTATCAGAAAAGGTAGGTTTGAACTCAGGCTTCTGGAGAAAGCATGGTAGCTTTCCAGTCATAGTGGTAAAAACTTCTAGTCAGGACTGAAGGAAGAGACCTGAGCACAAGGCTCAGAAGCACAGTGAGCCAAACAGGCTGTAATTCTACAGTGGTCTAAGTGTCATGACCTTTAGACCAAGGT
Organism: Sigmodon hispidus; assembly: GCA_004025045.1. Lineage (NCBI taxonomy): Eukaryota > Metazoa > Chordata > Mammalia > Rodentia > Cricetidae > Sigmodon > Sigmodon hispidus. The sequence continues at coordinate 265,872 of PVIH01000468.1, forward strand.
GGCCGCTGCTTCTTTAAATATTTTGAACACAATTACACTCCCATGGCTTCAAGGCTGACCTGCAGCAAGAATGCCCTACTACTTCTGCTGGCTATCTATTTGGTAACCAGTAACAGCATCTGAAAAAAGGACTCTACCCCTTCTCTAAAGAAGCCCTCCCATCTCATCTCAGTTCATAGAGAACTCTGAGGTATTTGAGTTGTTATCTGATTAATCTCGTGACCTTATTATTTAGTCACTGCTTGAAATAGACCAATCTTTCACCTTCAGAGTTCTTGGCCAACAAAACTTGTTAGCCAGTCAACCACTATTTGCAGAGCATACAGGTAAACAGAATTGATGTCAATTGATATTTATGTCTTCAACTCTCAAGGAACTCAAAGTTTAATTTGTCTTGTTTCCCTTTTTAATCAGCCAAATATTTACTGAACAACTTGGCTATGGAGCCAGCACTGTTTGATGCAACTCAGACATTTCGGTTAGAGTCTGTAGTAAAGTTAGTTATAGAAGGAAGAACCTTGAGTTTTATTCAGCAGATAGAAGACAAAACCAGAGTCAAGGTCAGCCAGGCTTGCTTAACACAGAGGGGCAGGTGAAATGGAGTGGGGGTGGGGGAAGAACACAAGAAAACACTATGGCAACAAACAAGTACCTTGAGTAATACTGAAGTAACAAGCAAAGAGAAGTTAGAGAAGGAAGACATCATAATGCATTCATTTACTCTTTGAACAAGCTGACTTTGTAAGCATCAATTGTAAACTAAGTACTATTTTACTATTTAAGACATTTGAAGTTACTTCCATCTCTTTTTTTCTTTTCTTTCTGTAGTTCTGGCTATCCTAGAATTCAGCCTGGCCTTGAACTAAGAGATCTGCCTGCCTCTGCCTCCAGAGTGTTGGGATTAAAGACATGTGCCATCAGTGCTGCTTTAGAAGTTACTCCTTAATTGAATATTCATTATTGGTGGGAGTGCTAACTGGTACAGCCGCTACAGAAATCAGTGTGGAAATTCCTCAAACACCTGATGTATACCACCCTGGGCTTATCCCCAAGGGATTCTATATCTTACTTCAGAGATACTTGCTCATCTATTTTCATTCCTGCTCTAGTCATAACTGCCAGAAAGGGCAAACAGTCTAGACTATGTCCATCAGTGAACAAATATATAATGAAAATGTTATACATGTATACAACAGAATATTTCTTCAGCTATTGAAAAAAGTGGGGGACTGGAGAGATGGCTGATTGGTTAAGAACCCCGGCTGCTTTTCCAGAGGACCAGGGTTCAGTTCCATAGCACTCACATGGCAGGTCACAACTGTACATAACTCCAGTTCCAGGGGATCTGACACCCTAACACAGACAGACATACTTGCAGGCAAAATATCAAATACACATGGAATACAAGTAAATAAATAATTAAAAAAAAAAAAAAAGGGCTGGAGAGATGGCTCAGAGGTTAAGAGCACTGACTGCTCTTCCAGAGGTCCTGAGTTCAATTCCCGGCAACCACATGATGGCTCACAGCCATCTATGATGAGGTCTGGTGCCCTCTTCTGGACTGCAGGCATACAGGGAGAACACTATATACATAATAGATAAATCTTTTTTAAAAAAAGAAAAAAGCAAAATTCTGAAATCTGCTTAAGTGGACAGAACTAGAATCAATTATCTTAAGTGAGATAACTTGGACCCCAAAAGATAAATATAGCAGGTTTTCTCTTCTATGTATGTAAACACCAGCTTTTAAGTTTTAGAGTGTGTGTTCTATTCAGAATACCTGGAGGTGAGGTAACTAGTAAGTGACTGAGAGTCTTCCAAGGGAAGGAAGGGAAGGGAAGCAGAACAGAGTGCTATAAAGAGATAATGAAGAACCCAGAATGGGAGGGTTAGATGGGGAGAAGAATGAGAGGGCAGGGCAGAAAAGGGAATATGCGAGGGACGACGAACCCTAACAGCCTTTTGAGAAACTATATGGAACTCTATTACTATAGACGCTTCCTAAAATATATACACGTATATAAAAGGAATTTAAGTGTGTAAAACATGTAACAGTAGAGATACTATTCCAATTATACATAATATGCTACTAAACAAAACCCCCAGTACCAGAAATGTGTTACAACTTTTTTGACTAAAGGTATCACAAGGCCAACCCTATCCCCTGGCCAACTTTATAGGCTATTTTTAATACTATTAGTTACCCTCTACAACCTGATGGTTAGACCCTATTGATAATATCACATACTTATGTTAGCGAATATGCAAAAATCATGTTGTTGCCCAACTAGAAGCTTCATCTCTTACTGATCAGTGTTCATAGTGCTAGAAGGCACTATACATATCACAATCTCATTCAGCTATGAACCCTTTGAGCGATAATAACAGCAATCTGCCTGGAAAATATATCTACTGGTACAATAGAGACACAAATCATATGGGAGTAACCAGTTTCTTATTAAAGTTAAGGTTCATACTTCATAAGATGAAACTCATAACTGACACTGTTGATGAGGCCATGAACTTGAGACTAGGTATGTCATGGGCCTTTGTGGAACCCTACTTTGCTGAATGAACATAATAATAACTCTTAATGACATACTGCTATGCCCACAGATAATCATCAGTGCATTGCTCAGCCCTTAACAGAGAAGTTGCTTCTTGCAGCAGATGGTAATTAACATAGAGACCCATAATGGAACAACGTGCAGAGTCAAAGACTTTAGGGTGCTCAATTCTAAATGTTAGTCTGTCTCACACGCCTTCTTCCCTTCAAGGCGCAGGAGTTTATGTGGAAGAGGAGGTGGAAAGATTCTAAGAGCCAGAGGTAGTAGATGACTTCAAAGGAATCTGACACAACAAAGCCGATGCACGTCTGAACTCACAGCCACTTTGACATCATGCACAAGACTCGAAAAAGTTCAAACCGGATAATATTCTAGCAGAGAAGAGGGGAAGTGGGCACTGAGTCCCATAATTAAGGAAGAAGCTATTTACAACTGATAGCTGCTAGAGAGTAAAAGTCATTAATGGAGTAATACTGCTTGTATCAACAATTCTGTAGGGCAAGCCTCATGCTCAGAAGTAACTGGCCAAAACAATCAATATTGAATCTACATTTGTTTGTGTATGTGTGTACCTTTTTGTTTGCTTTGTTGAGAAAGAAAGAACACAAAGCTAAGTGTGTAGAAAGGCTCTGAGAAGAGTTGGGGTGGGGCAAAAATATGATCAAAATATCTTGCATTAAAAAAAAGGGCCAGCACCAGATATGGGAACCTTAGACCAACAATTCCACAACTGTGAATAAATACATTTCTGAACAATTATATTAAAAACAAAATAAAATTTAAAAAGTCCTGTTCTGTTTTGCTTTTACAGAACTCATATTTAAGTGGGAAGAGGCAGACAATGGTTACAAGAAGCATTCAAAAGTCTCTTTACTATCAGTCTATCACTTATGAGGCGGAGGCTCAAGGATCAACAAATTCAAGACCAGTTGGGTTGGGGTACATAGTAAAACTTCATTTCAAAAAAATTAGTGAAGAATGACAGTAGGGAGGAAGGCAGAAAGGGGTGTTATTTAAAAACAGAGTAAGTGTGACAGAATGTTCTGTTTAAAGAGCATCTAACAGAGATCTGAAGTGAGACTGCAAGTCATAGAAAATGTTGATGGAAGAGGATCAGTGAGAATAAATGCCAGACAGACAATCAGCCAGAGGAGCCTCTGCGAGAGGCAGTTTTCAGTGGCTACTCAGTCATGTCTGGATAGGCAAGACTGGGGATGCAACATTTGCATGGTAGGTGCAACTCAGCAAAGACATCAATCAAAGTCTGATGTGTTTGTGGGTGCAAAGGTATTTCCTAAGAAGAAAGAAAATGAGGCCTTTTCTTTTCTTTTTTTAGGAGCCAAATACTTTAAAAGTTTTCTTTGCAGACTAATCCAGTTAGAAATGTGTTTAGGTAGTAAGGAAAAGAAAGAGTGCAAATATACTGAAACAAAGACTGGAATGGGAGTTGGTAAGATTAAGCTACAGAAAAAGAGGCTAGAAGAGGTATGCTGTACTTGGTATGTTATCGCTTCAAGGGAGTGTGAACAGACATTCCAAATGCTCAGCTCACAGTAAAGAAGCCAAATGAGCAAACTACCTTTTCTGGAAATAGAAATGAGCAGAAGACTGTCCTGATTTTTTTTTGAAGTTTAGCAGGTCTGTTCACTACATGTTCAAATTCTAATCATCTAAGTTTGCATATAAACATCACACTTGCTGAACAACAACTGCCTTAAAATCAGCAACAGACATGGAGAAGCCCTGACTGCCAGAGCTGCCTTCACAACTTACATTTTTATATGAAGGCTTGATTTTAAACTGAAAACACCAAACTCCACCTTATGTCTTGTCTTTTGCTAAGAAAAAATAAAAAATATGATGAAGCTCTATTACTATTCAGCAATGCCCAAATTCCAAAATTTAAGCAAGAACTAGAACTTGTTAGAATGAATCCAAAAGGACAAAAGGTACTCACGGTTTTCCTCCTGGAATGCCTGTCAAGTTTGGAGGTATTGCTGACACACGCATATGATGGTGTGGATCAAATCCCACCTGAAATTGTCCCCATGCAAAACAAAACAAAAACCAAGATTCACACTTACTATCTTTCATAACATGATACCTAAAGCCTAAGAAAATAGACCATTTGAAAATAAAATTTTAGAGACATTTCCAGAAGTATTTACTGATAAAGTGACATGATGCTTAGGATTTAATGATTATTTATTTAGGACTGGAGAATAAAAAAATTATGCTACTGATTATTGAAGCATATTATAGAAACAAAGGCCTTGTCACATTTATTCTCCTTATTAATTTTGTAGCTTAAAATGCAATGACTACTATATTTTAGTAAGTCATAAACATTTTCATCTTCCCAAAGAAAACAATCAAAATACAATCCATGTACCTTAATTTAAAAAGAAACACTCAGATTTTTTGATAAATACCTTGTATTATATAAGCTACATTTTTAAAAAAGCAAGATAATGCTGTGTGTTCCCTATAATTTATAAAAGCAGGTAAACATACCACAGGTGATCTTCCATAAGCTGCTGCAGCTGCAGCAGCTGCAGCAGCCGCGCTCATTTGAGGGGAGATGTTGTGTAGCCCAGCATAAGCAGCTCCAGGGCTGGTAAGCTCCCCATTCATCCCAGCATGGGGCACAATCCCAAAGGGGGTTGGATATGGACAAGGTACAGCCATTGGGGTCCTCAGGCTAGATGCTGAAGAGAAAACCAGGAACACAGAAAACTGTAGTAGCACATTGTTCACTTGGTTAATAACACAACCCATAATTCATAAACTCATTTTACTATCCTCAAAATCATTTAAGCCTTTGGAGCGGTTTAATTATCTATCCCATTTTTCTGGATACTTAACACATACATGGGTTGGGCCGCATGCTTAGTTTGGAATACTTACCTAACCGTCGGTGCTGGTCATCACTACTTTTATAGTTTGCATTAAGTCATTTAAAGTATTTTTAAAAATAGAAGTATAAATAAATATCAACATTTTCCCCCTTACTAACCTAAGGGGTCCACACCTGGTGGCTTTCCAGGTACAGGCCTCAATCCGGGAGTAGAGTTACTGCCAGGGGTAGGTGCATCAGTTCGTGGAGTAGGAGTATTGGACTTTGAAACAGGAGTAGTAGATTTTTCATTCTAATAAGAGAAGTATATCAGTTAAGAGAATATGATTTTAAGTGTTACTTAATATTAAGACAGTTAAAAAAAAAACAAAAGAAGAAATTCAAGAATTTTTTCAGTTTCCCTTACATCTTGTATCAATTAAAAGTAGCTGGCAAAGAACCAGGAAGGCATAGTTCAGGAAGATCTGAACTGATGAGATAATTTCTAGAAAAGTGATCTCAGTGAGAGGCCAAAAAAAAATCACCAACCATGCATCCTGAATGTGGGCCACATGCTGGTGACCATGGTTATGTCAGGCTCCTACATGATATTAATGTCCTAAGAAGTTCCCTATCTGACTCCTCTCAGAAAACACACACACACAAATCATCATAGAACCCATAGTAGAAAGGAGGGACCATGAAGAGACAACCAGAGTTCCAGAAGAAAAGACAAGATGGTTGAACTCAAAGGTTTTCTATGTTGAGAACCTTAACTAGTCTTAATAATAAAAACATCAAATATAGCAGTAAATTCTGAAAGATCAGAGAAGTAATAAAGCCAGCCAGTAGAGAAACTTCTTATCTCTAATGAATCTTCAGGCCAAAGGTGGCCAAGTACCTGTCTTCTCCTGCTTTATATTCCTTTCCCCCTCAGGCCTTATCATTTCCTGTCTCTATCTTCCTAGTGCTGGGATTAGAGGTTTGAGCCTCCACCACCTGGCTCTGTTGCTCTTTTAGATTAGACTCTTGTAGTGCAGGTGGCCTTGAACATTTTCCTGCTTTCTCCTCCCAACTGCTGGGATTAAAGGTATGTGCCACCACTACCTGGCCTCTATAGTTTAGTGGCTAAATTTGCCCTCTGATCTTTAGGCAAGCTTTATTTGTTAGAGCACAAACAAAGTATCAGCACAGTGATCTTTCCATCCGTCCTACACACACATATATTCTGTATCGGCATACAAACTGAAGAATCTTCCTACCCTTTAGGTGTGACTTCAAAAAGTCACTGAAAACTACATATTGCTTTTTTAAAAATGAAAATAAGTAGTGAGTTTTTTTTTTTTTTAAAAAAAAGGATTTTCCACATACAAATGCAATCAATTCCACAGCCACAGGAGGAGGTATAGGGATAGTACTTTGACTAGTAGGCAGTTCAATCTGACATTTGTGTTGAGTCAAACCAGACTTTTTATAAGTGATAGGATACTTCCGAGGCAGAAGCTAAAATTACTGTAGCTGTGTAAAGTTTGGCAATTCAAGTGCAGCTAGTAATAAAATGACTGAGATTTCAAACCAAGTTTACCACAAACCACAGGCAGTAAGACCACCTCCCAACTCTAGTGTGTTGTTTTTCAACTTTACTAAGATGCTTTTCTCTTTTTCATCTACTATCTCTACCTTAAACTTACAGAATGACTCAGGAAGCAAATACCATCAATTTAGTAAACCTTTCTGCTTCAAAACATCTTTTGTAATTAAACTTATATCTGAGACACACACATATCAATTGGAAATCCAAGCCCTATGGAAAAATATGAAATGTACAAAAATTGAAAAATCAAAATACAACAACTATCTTGGAAGTGGCTGTTCTGGTAAGAATGGGATAGCTTACAAGGCTAAGCTCTTTGGATTTGGAGGAAGGAGTACTGCTGGAAGATGCAACAGAGGCAGGACTGATGGGGGCATCTTTCTTGAGGAGCCTTGTCTTGTCCAGGCCATTCTCCCTGGGGGAATGTGCTGGGCTTCCTCGAGGGGATGATGGATCCTACAAAGAAAAAATTTAAGACTGACAACTGACTCATAGGACCCAGGTCCTTGACTCAGGAACTCTTCTAACTGAAAGTACTTAATAGATTGCTTAAAAGTACAAAATGTTCCGAAAAAGACAACAAAGTTAACTGAAATTACTGAAGGAAACATCTGGTATTGATATCAAATAACAAAAACAAAAATCAAAAAGCCTATTAACTTGTAGGGAATATCACAATCAGTAGGGTGACGACTGATAGCTGCAAATTTCTTGTGGTGGGAAGGATAGTGGCATTTGAAAAGAAGCAGAAGCACTTTTGAAAGGCTCAGCAACTTATAGAATCAGTAGTAAGTGGGACACCAGCCTTTGTTACAGCTGCAGAGCAACAGGAGGTGAAGCTAGCCACAAACATACCTCATTGGACACATCAACTACTAAGTTGTCATCACTCTTCTCCCCATCACTGTCCTGCAGAAAATGGACAATTATTAGCTCCACCCCCCAGTAAAAAATAAGCAACACCACAGTTTCAGCTACATTTATGCGCCCGCACCAGGACCTTATGTGATAAAAACTGAATGAAACAGACTAAAAAGATTTTACCACGTATTCTTCATGTTGTCGGTATGAGCTAGGAAATGATTCTATTTGCAAATTTTGAAAAATGGAGTACAATAGTTTGCTCACTACTAGAACACAGAACACAAACTTCCATAGCCACCTAAACAAGTGTGGAAGAGCATGTGGGTTAGGCAGCATTTACAAAAATCTGAGTAAGATATTTCATGGTGAGGAAAAAAATCCAAAGTCTGAGCTTCTTGTGAAGCCCACAGTCCTACAGGGAACCAGCTGATGGAAAGCAGAGAAACAAACACCTGCCTCCACGCTTCCTATCTATGCTCCCTTCTCTTATGGGACCTGCCCAGACACTACAAGAAAATGAGCTTTAGTTCAAGTGAAGGACATTCTAGATGTGTAAGCTAAACACATAAATCTCTGGAAGTAAACGACTCTAAAAGAAACAATAATGTAGTATATCCAGATCTTAGATTAGCAGCTACAGAAAAGCACTCTGTCATGCATACACATATTCACACATATATGTATGTTTGTGAACATAAACAAACACACACACAACTTTAGCTAGTTGATGAGACACAGCTATCAATATCACTCAAAAAAAAAAAAAACAAAAAAAAAAAAACAAAAAAACCAAAATCCTCTTACTTGGCTGGTAATGGTTAAAAAAAATTACCAGCTGATAACGTACAAGACAAACTGGCCTCCCCCAAAGCAAAGGTAGATGAACTTACATAGCGAGCTGCAATTTCCTTTTCTTCTGTTTTCTGCTTTTTGCTCTCTGAAGAATAGTCTGTAGAGTTCCTATGTTTCTCAGAACCTCGGAAACTGGCTGATGGAGATACGGAAGAGCTCTGGAATTAGAAATAGAAGCAGGACTGAAAAAGATCATTCATTTAGGAGAGCAATTAAACATTTTTGTTTGTTTGTTTTTCCCATGACTGGGAAGCTGTTAAGAAGAGTCAGGAAGCAGGTGGAAAAGAGAAAGACCTAGTGAAAGACAAAGCAGGAAGATGAGTAGAGAGAGAATAAAAAAAGACAGCAGATTGAGAACAAACTCCAAAGAGTAAGTCTGGTCTCAAGCATCTCAAGCATGCCGCTTAAGACTTTCACAAAGTTGGGAAAAAGAAATCAATGAATAGCACCCAGGGAAAACTAGGATGGTTTTGTTTTATAAAGTTTATTATCTGACAGAAAGTAAGTATTTGAAATTTCTACAGAGAAACTGCGTACAGTTGGGTTTAAAGGAAGACCAGTAATTTTTTAATTTTAAAAAAACTTAAAAAGGAAAAACTAATCATTAAGGATTTGAGCAATCAAATGTGGTAGCCATATGATAAATGATCATAGTTATGGAATACTTTGCATAGCCTGCATCTACATGCAGAAGCAAGGAAAAAAAATCCTGCAAACATCAACTGTGTTTCTGCATGTTCTTCATAAGAATACTCAGGTTGTTTCTGGAAACCCTAAATTCACTGTGGCCAGAGTAGAGGAAGTGGGTTCATGCCTCAGGAGACCACAATAAGGGGCTTAGGCTCAAGCCACAGACTTCATGTCTGTTCTTTCAACAGGCACTTAACCTGAGGTTATCCCTTCTCTGCCATGAAAGTCAGCTAATTACTAAGCACATGTATGATAGCTTAGAACTATAGATGGAAAAGTAAAAACCAAAACTACTCTCAAGAATGTCTCAGTGTTAAGGGCTAGAGAGATGGTACAGTGGCCTCTGTTCCTCTCTAGAACCCCATATGAATCTGGAAGTAACAGCATGTTACTATAGAGAGGTAGAAGGTAGAGAAAAAGAAAATCCCAGAAGGCAAGAAACCAATTGGCCTGTGTACACAGCAGCACTCAAGATAACTTGTTTCAAAAGGGGTGAAAGGCAAGAACCAATGCCTCAAATTGTTCTCTATCCTCCAAACACACACATATTCTACCCCACTACCCTTGGACTAAATGACAGAAAAAGACTCTGGGCATTATTCAGTAAGAACAAAGACTAAAACAAACCATCCATCACAAGCCAAGTTATTTCTGATTTTTGCTATTTGTTTTTATAATGATGGCGGTCTAACCCAGTACCTCCTACATGGCAAATTCCCTCGACTATTTAGCTACATCACCAATTCCCAAACAATCTTTAAAAAGAGACTAGGTAATTAACTTTAGAGTTCCAGTTTATTTCTAAGTAATAAAATGAGATGTTTTTGTTTCATACTTTTATTAAACCCAATTTAGTATGGTTTATGGCTGCTGAAGTCATACACAAAGACCACTGGTTTCCAGCGAAAACTTTCTAACTAGTTATCACCCTTTCTCTATACTTCTGGAATTTCTATTCCCCAAAACAGTTAGTCATCTATCCTTATTCTTCTTTAATAAGGACAACTGGTTTCCTACAATCATAGGAAAAACATCTGAACTCTCCAGTTTAGCTGTATTCCAGCTCCCAACCCCCAGTCCCTATTCATTGTCTTGCCCCTGCTTCCAGGCAGAATTAGTTTTGTTGTTCCCTTAATGTGCTGTTCATTCAGTGAATGGAGCATGTGCAATAACTAGACTGCTGCTTGTTTATAAAACCACTCCCTACAGTGGGGCACCTACAAAGGTGGGCAGCATAGAAATGGCAATGAATGTTTTTTAAACATAAAAAAATTCCATATGACCTCTGAACACATGTTTCAATCTAGTTCAAAATCCTTCAGATGAATTGGTGGGAGGTGGAAGGGCAGGGTATAGGAGGAAATTTGGGAAGAGATAACAAACACCTGAAGGTCTTGGCAAAATATCACATAGAAGCTTCCTAAAATATATACATATATAAAAAGGGTTTAAATGGAGGAACCTTAAAATGGGAGGAGGGAATCCCCAACCAAATACTACTAAAAAATAAAAACCCAGTACAGGAATGAATTACCTCTCTGAATTGTTGGCTAATGGAATACTATAGACTTCTGAGCATTACAGGTTGTTACCATTGTTCTTGGTTACCATCCACAAAATGACAGTAAGACATTATTGCTAAACACACCACACACTTGAGTCATTGAATATAATGAAATCAAGTTGACACTCAACTAGAAGCTTTATCTCTACTGGATGGGAGGGTACAATGTATGCTACTGGAGGAGAAATGTAATCAACAATTTTAATCACCTGTAAACTCTGTAAGCTACAATAATTACCTGTATGGACAGATACTGCCACTGGTGCAGTAGTGGCATGACTGTTAAGGGGAGTAATCAACTATTTTCGGATTGGATTTAGTGTCTATTCTACAAGATGGAACCAATCTGACACTGTCAATGAAGAGTGTTCAAACCTAAATGGAACATCTGTGTCATACCCAACTCCTTCAAGGTTCAGAGATCTATTACGCAAAGAGGCTGACAAATATAAAGAAAACTGCTTCGTGTACATAACAAGATAGCTACACATAGGAACTTAAGACACTTAAGACAGCTACAACAGTATGCACACACAAAATGCATGTGGGTGACTGGGGAGGTAGAGGTGGATCTGAGGAGTTGGAGGTAGGAAATGAATATGGTCAAAACACAGTGTATGGAATTCTCAAAGAATAAAAACCCTTTTGAAGAAGATCACTGAATTAATTTCACAGGATATCACTTGAATAAGATATGCTAGGGTGCCTTCAAATTGTAAAAGGGAGTTCCACCCTTTCTTCATCTTAATTCCTTTATCAATGAAATGCCTTTTACTAATTTGGTATTTTACAAATAAAGAACTCGTGTGTGTGTGTGTGTGTGTGTGTGTAAAATACTACTTGAGTCTTCTGACACTATTTCCAGTCATTTCATTTTTTTCAAAAGAAAAAAATTATAAATAATAATGAATTATTCTCAAAACTAATGCTAAAAAGTAATACTTGTTTAGTCTTTTTGTTTTGTTAGACAAAGTTTCCCTGTGCATCTGTATCCTTGACTGTCTTGGAACTCACTCTTAGACCAGAGTGGCTTCAAACTCATAGAGATCTACCCATCTCTGCCTCCCAAGTGGTCCACTGGCCTTGTGTCAACACAGCTCAGAGCCTATCTAGACTTACTGAATATTTACTGTCATACATGTAAAATCAAACAGCTTTTTTTTCCCCACTTAAAGTTACTGTGTCTCATTTGTGGACATCTTTCTTTCTTTTGTAGGTATGTATGTGGTGTTTGATGTTGGGTGTCTTCCTTGATCTCTTTCCACTTTATTTATTTAGGCAGAGTCTCTTGTTAAACTCAAAGCCAACTATTTGTGCTAATCTAGCTAGGCAAATTGCTCTGCAAAAGGGTGTCTTCCTCTTGAATGTTGGGATTATAGAGGCACCACCATGACCACTTTGCTTATAAGTGGGTTTTGGGAACCTGAATACCACTGAGCCATCCATCTCTCCAGGTACCTGTATCTTTGTAGAAGAGTGTTATCCATTTGATTTTGCTAGTAATATAATAAAGTAATTATCACTAACACTTAAAGATGAAGCTGGATAATGGATACTGAGGTGATCAGTGACATTCTAATAACATAATTGCTCTGGAGTCAAACTGACTTGGCATGGGTTGTCACTACATAGCTTAGAAGTCTACCACTGCGCTATTGGATGGGCACTTAGGTCTTTCCTAAGCATGTGAATGAGGAGACCAAAATGATAATAGAGACAGTCATGTTTTTGCTAGAAGTTTATTTTTATATCTCTTTGATTATAAAAGCTTATTTAAGTTGGTAATTTCCATAGCTTACTACCTAAGACACTTACTGTAAGTCTATCATGGCATTGCATAAATCTAAACATTGAGACTCATTCAGAAAAGAATTTTCATTATAATTATCATAACATACTTGGGTAGTCATAGAAACAGATCAATTTATAACTCAAAAATACTCTGGATGTTAATGTTTTATAAAACTCTGCATTAAAAAAAAATCAATTTTTACCAGGAAAGGAAACAAAATGATGTGTTTAAAGTATATATAGAAAAGTAGGAAGGGGGTACAAAAAGACTCCAAGAGAAAAATAATGCACACTTTATGCTTCCTATGAAAACCCCAATTATACTGGCAGCACAAATGCACTTTAAAGATATTCCTAGTATTATAAAACAGGCTTTTTCAAAAAGAAAAAATTCCTAGATGTCATTTTGAAATCCACCTTAGATTTTACTGAGGCTGTTAGCCAAATGACCATAGAACTAATACCACCAGCAACCTGAAATGGGTGGCCCACACCTGTCCACCTCCACATCAAAGACAGTATGTATGGGAAAAAGTTCTATAAAATATTCTCCAAAGGTCGTATTAATATAATTAGCTAATTTTAATAACAGGGAGCACACACTGTAATAGCAGTAAAGAGCATCTCTGGAGTCAGACAGTATGGAGTCTTCTCTTTAACAGGCCCATAGCCCCAGGAATGACATTTACCCTCACCCAGTATCTTTGTAGTTTGGCATAACAAGATACTATCTTCATTTACTCTGGGCTTCTTTGAGGATGAAAAAAAACCCAATTTATACAAAGTTCAAGAAATAATCTTAAGCTATATATAGCCTGGCCTCTCAATGACAGTAATGCTGATACCTCATTGGAAACCATGCTTTAGTCCATTATACAGATTGGGAAAGAGAAGGTCTTTGTGAGAACTATTCTAGTCACTTTGTAGTACTTCTCCTCAAACCAGATAATCCAATGTCCTATGATGATAGGATCTCAATTAACTAAAACTCACCAACAATCATAGTAAAGTTTTGATTCTATATGGCAGAAAAGAGACTACAAATACCACATTTACATGGGATTTTCTAATTTGACTTCAAATGTCAACCAAAACTAATTATGCTTTCCATTAGAAAGGTGATATGCTTAAAAATTCCTAACTCTTATTGCCAACAAGGAAACTTTTGAATTAATCCCAGAGTTTAGGATATGTACAGAAATGAGTGGTTGAGCATTCATGATGCACTTTGTTCCTTTAAATTTAAGATGAATATTTTGTATGAGCTTTCAGTTACTACATGCTGTGTCTCTATGTCCATTCACCTACCAACTCAGCCAGCTACCCATGTACACAGTCACTCACTTTCTGCATTTTTGTGGTATTAGAGATTGAACCTAAGGTTTTATACAGTGTAGGCTAGTACTTGACTACTACGATGTGCTTGACTGCTACTAAGCTTTCCTTTTGTTGTTTTGAAACATGTTTTCACCAAATTGCCCAGACTCAAGTTAAACTCAACTGTGAACCCCAATCTAGCCTTGAAATTGCAGCTTTTCTGTCTTAGCTTCCTGAGTATCTGGGATGACAGACCTGTAACATTAGGCCTAATGTTCAAAACTTACATACAAGTTGAAATCCTTAGTGATGAAGAATATTGTATATATGTATTTGTGTGTGAATGTGCATATGTACCTGCATGCACTCGTATGTGCTTATATGCTTAAGTGTGTGTGTGTGTGTGTGCGTGTGTGTGTGTGCGTGTGCGTGTGTGTGTGTGTGTGCTAGCCACTTGGACTATATTTCTTGGATGTGTTAAGGAACTAATATTTTAAATAACTAACATTATAAAAGTGCTTACATTGTGAGAGTAATTAATGTTAAAACTCTGTTAGTTTTTCTTATCCATGTCATATAGTTGTAAAAACTTAATATTACAATTCTATATATTTCTTACACTTAATTATCTTAGTTTTCATTTATAATGAAGTAAACTATTTAGACATTTAAGAGAAATAAATGTATGCATTCAATTGCCTCTAAAAAAAAAAAAAAGAAATTCCTGCCCACTTACAGTTTATAAATAGAAATAATATGGTAAAATTTTAGTGGACATCTAAGATAAAGAATCCTAAAAGTTTAGACAGGCTCAGCATGTAGAGGTACTTGCCATTAATCTTAAAAACCTGAGTTTATTATCTGGAACCCATAGAGAGAATTACGAGACAGGCCTCCTCCTCCTCCTCTGACCTCCATGTATAGTCTGTGGCAGGTGTGTGCCCTGGCCAAACAGACAGACAGAAACCAACCAAACAAATTTGGAAAAAAAAATTCCTAAAACTCACTGGTCATGGGTGTTGCCTTCATGTCTACTAGGTACTAAAGAGTAAATCAGTGTTTAGACAGAAAAGCAGGAATAATGAAGAGCCAAGGAGCACCATAAACATCTGATCAGAATTTGCTGTTTTTCAGGCTTCTTTTATTTTCAACAATCATTTAGATGACAATACACTGTTACTCAAACTGAAATATAGCTGATGACCTCTCAAACCTTAGCATTAATGGGTTATGGTAAGTTTAGAGAAGCCAAGGAAGGAGGGCAGAGATACCACAGGTCCTTTACTGATGCTACAACTAAAATCCTGAATCAACATTGCTTCTACAACCTGAAGATGTGTACCTATCAAGCAAACAATGGTGACTTACTTTCTTTCAAAAAGATTTTATTTTACAAACATTTGTCTGAGGGTATGTATGCATAACAGAGGGCATGCCTGGTGTCAAGAATGGCCAGGAACTGGAGTCATATAACTACTGAACCATCTCCTCTAGCCCCCAAATTCAGAAAGCCATGGTTTTGCTGTGCTTCAATGATGAAACACTAGTCATTTTACAAATATTCCAGGAGGTGTTAAAATAAAGCTGACAGCCCAATAAATTTATGTATACCAAACTAACATGGCACCATATCCCAGTAGCATCTGACTAATACTTTTATTGGCTAGTATTAAACAAAATAATCATATTCTGAGAGTAAACTAATAAACTTTAGTTCTGAAAACGGTAATGCCTTCAGAATAAAAATCATTTGGTTAAAATGCCTAAGTCTCACATGACAATTTATATCACATGCAGATTTATGTGAACTGACTAAGATTCAGAGTACTCTGCTGTTGACTAAGGCAAAGCTCTGAGTCAGTCACTGGTGTTGGTTTACTGCTCCTTACACCAATGTGCTTGATTAAGGATGTCATAAAAAGCACACTCTACAAACAATCTCAGATTTTGCTTTTTCAAATTAATATAAATCAAAAGTCACCTTCAAAAATGGCTAGATCTTTTCAAAGATTTGCCCTTATTAAGAGAATATTTAATACAACCTCCATATAATGAAGCCTACTATTATGATGTTTCATCTTTGTAGAATTTCATAAAAGACATACTCTTAAAATATTTGTTGTCCTTCTGTTTCTCTCCTAGTAAGAAACTTGGGTCAAGGCAAACTGCTGTATATAATCAAAATAACATTGAACCAGAGTAACTAACAGTCCAACAGATGATTCTGTGTCAGCACCTCAAGTTTTCAAACTGGGTGCATAAAATCAGATAGCCCTGAGTTCAAGACCAGCATGCTTTATTACCTAGGACAACTTACTAAAATTTGTGATGTCTTCATTTCTCAGCAGGTGGGGGTGAAGTGGGGGCATTACTCTAAGGTATCAGTAAGGTCTGAAGAGATCATATTGTGAGCATAGTACTAAGCATCTATTGTAATAAGCTTGTATGAAGAGCAAGTCCTCTTTGGCAATGATGGAAACTACTGTACAATTTTCACTTATTAGTGGGCTCACTCAACAAGGTTTTATACCAAGTGAAGAAATAAATTCCACAGCTTGCCCCTCCCATCAGAAGTCAAAGTATGCATTGCCTTCCTTCATGAAACAGAAAGATGACACTTTGGTATTTAGTCATTTGTACTTTGTTTTGTGGTCAGGGCATTAGGCATTACTTGGTCAAGACAAAATGCCCTAATAATTTATAAGGTATCAATACAATTGATTTTAAATTAGAACATTATCTTAATGTCCTCTTGAGGTTTCTTGACTGTTATTTTCCTCTTTCTGGAATAAAGCTGTTGGCTCTGCACCAGAAATTTCACTAAATACATTTACTTTTTTTCTGGCAAGTTCAGGGGCAAGAACATGACATTTTGATGCCAAAGATATAGGTTTGATTCTTATATAGGTGACTTAGCTTTCCTCAATTGACAGTCACCCTGTCTGTGAATGTGATCTATGTTGTAGGCCACATAAAAAAAGCAATGGTGCTGTGTGTGTGTGTGTGTGTGTGTGTGTATGTACACAAGTACTTCACCTTGATTACCACAATTTTAACAATTAATAGATAAATAGCCATATTATCAATGCTACTAACTCTCACCCAATGGAGTATTTAAATTTGACTGTCCTAAAAACCAAAGTGGCAAGATTTCTGAATTTTCTGGAACAGCAAATCACTTAGGATTTATCTACCTATCTATCTACTTATCTATCTATCTTTCTTTTTGCTGTATGTATGTATGTAAAAATATCAGTATAACTCCAAAAGCTATTTGTAAGACTTAGCACTAAGTTTTTGGGAAGCCGTACCTTAGTCTATCAGGATCCTTACCCTTGGTCTTTTCATGTTGTTTTTCCTCTAGTAAACTATTTTAATCTATTTGCAAAGTTAAATATATAATGAAAGTGTTAACTCCACAGAACCACACATATATACTTCTGTGTTATTCATGCAAATGTCCTATACAGCATCTGATAGCATTTCTGCAGAAACATAGAAGGAATAACAATCAACTAGTTTAAACCTGTCTAGTAGTTTTAAGGTTGTTAATCTGAACCTCTGGTCCTCATGTTGGAACAGAATGACTAGTTTTCAATGATTACAACTGATTCAATTTTCAACAAAATGTAAGTTGTTTCTCAGACTAGAATGTCAATAGAAATGTAATATAGCCACAAATGTGTTTATTTTTCTAGTAGCCACAGTAGTAAATGTAAAAGAAACCAGAAAATTATTTCAGTTACATATGTAACTCCAGACAAAAAATTTATCAGTATATAAGCAATAAAAACATTTGATATATTTTATAATCTGTCTTCTTTAGTACTACACTTTCAAAGGGTGGTTTGCAGTTTATACGTACAGTTTATCATGGACAGGCTTTTTGTTGTTGAAAAGTATGTATGGCTTGTGGCTATCATATGAGGCAACACAAATCCAAAAGTTTTCAAAGCCACAAGAGAAGCAAACACCCATTACTACTGCAAGTATCTAGCACTATGATAGAACAGTCTCTGTCTACTTTTCCCTATTTCATCTGGAAGTCTCTTTCATAGAATAGACATCCAAGTCATTTCATTAAGAGTTTGATGCAAGTTTTGCCAAGAATTTTTTTCTTCTTCTTCTAGCCTTTGTGGCTAAGCATTTTTCAGTTTTTCTGTATCAATCAACTGCATTATTCTGGAAGTTGTGACACCAGGCCACATCTCAGACCCCCATCTCCTCCTGGAATATGCACCATCACCTCAATTACAGCTGTTGAACAAAAGAACACAAAGTATGCTCTCAGTCACATGTCATTTTCATTATCTAGATACTGGAAAGTATGCATATGCAGCAAGCATACACTGTTTGATAGTAGTCTTTTGAATTCGTGACATTGAATATAATTTCTTCTGTGCTATCAATAGGTTTTTTGCCTGTGAAGGGGGATGGTGGGAGTTTGTGTGGGTACACAAAAGGAGAAAAGCTTTTAAAAGTGGTGATTTTGAAACAGAGAGAGTGACAATTTCTTGAAATACACTGAAAAGGTATTAAAGGAAAATAGTGGAAAACATAAAATTGAAATAGAAGTAAGTGGTGTTGGGTAGAGTGAATCCAAAGAGATACCTTTCTCTGTTGCAACTCCACCAATCTAGGGTGCAGGTCGTCCTTCAGGGTCTGTGCCAGCCTTGCCTCTGACTGCATATATGGTGAGTGCTGTTGAAGAAACATACCAAGGCCACCAATTTCCTTCAATATTCTAAAAGGGATACATTTCTGGCAGAAGAGGCCATTTTCAGTTAGCTTCATCCCTGTAGTTCATCATGTGATCAATAGCTGTATCCAGGGAGAATCACTTCTTTCCCCCCTGAAGATTGACTAGTAAAAAGGTAAGATCTCAAAGAGTCATGGCTGTATTCTTCCTGTGCTGGGTCTCTCAGTAAGTTTTTGTTGACTGTCATTTAGAAAATAATAATCCCTAGGGATTTCTTCCTAATGCTTATACCTAAAAGAAAAAAAAATTCTGTCCCTCCCACCTTGAGTAGTTAAGTCATCACATACCAAAAAAAGACAGCTAATTATAAGACAAGAAGATGTAATACTTATGAGACAAAGCTTCCTATTGGTTGATTTTTAAAAAATTACTCACTATCTGTTTTATGTAAAATTTTAGTTATATAAAGCAATGTATACATTAATATTAACTATGACTGATGACTCAAATATAAAGGGATGAAAACATACAGATAAAAAGACTCAGATATATGTGCAAAGGTTTCAAGAGAAATGACTTTAAGTAATAGCTTTCAATGACAGCTAGATATGCAGATGCAGGGTTGGAATGGGTATAGAACTCTGGAACAAAGACTAAGTCACCAAGCCTGCAACAAGATTACTATGGTAATATATACCCACAAACAACAAAAACAGACTCATCTGGCTGTATTTATATGTCTGTGCATACAATACATATGTGCACATATATGTAGCAACAACCAACAGAGAAGAAGCTACAAATTTGAGAGTTGGAGTGTAGGTTCATAGAAAGACTTAGAGAACCTTGGGAGGAAGGAAAAAAGAGAAGAGAGAAATTGATGTAGTTATATATCTTAATTTTTAGAAAGATTACTGTGGTTAAACCAAGAATATATGCTGAAATGTTAGCAATCCAAAATTGCAGCTTGTATGTCCCACTGGCTTCCCAAACAATAGAGAGCTGTTACAATCTGATGAGAAAAATCTTAGCATGCCATTCTATTTACCATAGCAGACAAGTATGAATACTCTCTCTCCAGTTGACACCCTGCCCCCACCCCGTTCTCCAGATCTACCAGTAACACCTCTGTCAATACTTTGTCTTGCTGTTGGTACTATAGGCTAAAGAGGTTATTGACCTTTATTCCAACATGTCCTTTCTGGGTTAATTACTTTTGTATATTTGCTGTACCCTATGACATTTAATCACTAAAGTGCTACTCAGTAAACCAAATTGAATGGAACTAACTGCAATTCAGCATCAAGCTAATTGGCGCAGTAATAGCAGCATACTGAGAATGAACTAGAAGAAAAATATTCTTCCAATATGGAAAATGAAATAAATACTATTTGATCAATCACCATTTTTACAAAAAGAAAGAACACTAGCCAGGGTTAGGGTTGTGCTATTAAAGGCTAAAATGGCCAAATGACCTTCAGTTTGTAGTGCAAGGACAATAATGTGTTTGCTAAGCAAATGGATAACTATGAGTAGTTTGCAATCCAGGTATGACTTCTGTGCTCTAGTTTCTCTTTTCATATATGCACATATGTCTATAAACATCCTATCACAAGCAGTCCTCCATTAATAATGCCAATGATTTTTGATCTGGCACGTGACTTATAGTATCTTAGGAGCACTGATCTGCTGGAGGATGGTCTTTCTATATGCTGCTACTTTTTGGTTAATAAAGAAGCTGCTTTGGCCTTTAACAAGACAGAATACAGCCAGGCACAAAATCCAAGAGAAAAGAAAGGCAGAGTCGGAGGAGGCACTGCAAGCCACCAGGGGAACAAAATGTAATGCAACACAGGTAAATCCATGAGACACGTGGTAATACAAAAATAGAAATGAGTTAATTTAAGATAAATGAGCTAGTTATTAATAAACCTGGACCAAAGACCAAACAGTTTGTAATTAATATAAGCCTCTGTGTGTTTATTTGGGACTAAACAGCTGCGAGACACAGGGAAACTTCTACTACAGTGTTCTGTTTCAGAAGATTCCATTCTAAGGCTTTTAACAATGTCTCCAAGAACAAACAATCAATAAAATGACACATTACAGACATTTAGGTCACCAATGAAAGTTTTCCAAACAGATACTCCACTGGGAATAAACACTGGGATGGAGAGGATATTAGTTGCTAAAGCATAAAGACAAAGGAATTCAGTGCAGAACTTTAGTCCTAGCTAATAATGAGAAACAATTTGATCAAACAGGCTTGTGCTAAGATGTCAGCTACACACACCTTGAGTTGAATGTTGGCAACATGCTAGATAATTGGGAAGTGAAAGTGAACAAGACACCAGCTTTCCATGGCATAGAATCTCAAGGAAGAAGTACATAATGCAATAATAAGCATGTGGTCTGGTGTGTGAACTCTGGTTTCAGTTTTCAGTCTAGTATGTATCAGCCATGTGATTCTGGGTCAGGCAACCCTTCTACTTTCAAAGCTGTCCAACAGAGATAAAGGTTTATGCCTTCAATGATTGCCAGCTATAGTATGATGTCTATGTTCTAAGTTCAACTCCTAAGTTGACACCTAAAGGCCAATGTGTATTAAGTGGGAACTGTGAATGGAAATTTGTGAACTTTTAAGACAGCTAAAGTAAGCATCTGCTTTTCCCACTGATATGAAGAACACAGCCAGGGCTCAAAACACGAGCCCTTAGTAAAGACTTTTAAAGGGAAGTACCTTGACCAACACTTCTGAGCAGTCTGAACTCAAAGAGGTACAGTTCCATGGCTTAAACTAATGAGGCCCAACAATATTACTCATGCTAACTACATGAAGGGGAAGGTATGTTATACTTCCTTCTCTTCTGCAACTTGTCCTAAAAGACAGAGGCCAAGTCCTGGCCAAGAACCCACTCTGGAAAGCTGGAAGCTAAAAGACCTGCTGTCAAGTATGGAAAGAAGGTAAAGCTAACTGAGAAAAAGCCTCTTTACTTCTCCAGATGCAAACAGAAGAAGCGTGCTCTCAACTCTGCCTCTAGCTGCACAATTAGCTTAGGGCTTCCTTCAGAAGTCCCATCTTCTCCCCAATGTATAGAATATAAGTTAAATGTGCCTCTAGAACAACCCTGACTCATGGCAATAGAAATGTGTCAGAAATCTGCACCTCTAGCTTCCTGTGACTTGACAAATGACTCCATCAAGAAATCAAGGACAACGTTAGCTGAGAGGCAGCTGCACCACCTTGCTAATTATGTAGTAAAGTCTATGTGTTGCTACTGAGCCCTGTTTAGTCAGTGCCAGGCACTCTCCTGTGCCTAAGACACCAAGAATACAGGAAACAACAAACAAACAAACAAAACCCAAACAGGCAAAGGAACCTTAAATAGGGAACATAACTTAAGTTATCAATAAAATAAATTAGAAATAAGTGTGAATACTGTGCTACAAAAAGAGATAAATCAAAATGGGTGAAACTAGAATACATGGAGGGCAGAGTGGGGAGTGCTCAGAGGAAAGTATGGACAGTAGGGTGGTGATAACTGTGCAGACCCACTGGGCCACACTAAAGCCTGTGCTTTATTCTACCTGTTACTGACAGGTAGTAAAGGTATACATGGTTTAAAAATTTAGACCTTGGAAAAGGTTTAAATTCTCAATCGCTCCCTTTTGCCCCCTTCTCAGTTAATCTAGAGTAGGAATTTTGAAAGCCCCATGGACAGAAATATTTTTATTTCTATTCTTTGCAATTAAAAATAAGAACAATTATAAATGAACAATATAAATTAAGTCATGTGAAGTGAACTAGTAAATTCCAAATGAGATTATGAAAAGTGGTCTTGATGGCTTGACGCAAGAACCAATCAACTATTACAGTTATCCAGAGCTGTATCACAGAGCAATTATGATAAGATGATGGATGAGAGAAAAATGTATGCATACAAAACACTAAAACCAGGTTGGTCAATAAAACCAACTTTATGCATCTTAAATTGGATATAGTTTCTTAATTGAAAAGGGAAAGGTACCCCATTTGAATATTCCCAATCTCACAGCTTATAGGATCATGTAAGACATGTGACAAACTACATCCTTATATTTATGAAGTATTAAAAAAAAAAAAGACAAGTGGCTTACAACTACACTGATAAAACCTAGTGGCTATCAGCCACTGCTGTACATAAGCAGAGAGAAAAAAAGATAGGGGAAAGGGAGGAGGGAAGAAGGGCACAAGGGAGACAGGGGAGAAGAAAAGAGGGAGTGGGGGAGAGGAGGAGGAACACTCTGGCCCTATCCCAGAGCAATTATATTTATAAAGCTCCTGGGTGATTCCACAGTTGGCAACCTCTGACCTAAGGCAGAGTCAACTAATGGCAAGCACAGCTGATTGCTATCAATTAGACTACCTAATCAACTGGAACTGCATACCCACTGGCAAAAGATCACCTTAGGAACATCTGCAAGAACACAATTAGCTCAGGGAGATCCTAGACTCTTACTCTGTAGCCAATCATGCCATAACAAACAACAGATAAGAAACTGCAAATTCCAAAATCATAGTTCAGAGATGTGAGGGAGAACCTCAACCCTGTCCTGAGATAAAGCACAGCCCTCTTAACCCACTTTTGAATGTCTGAATGTAACATTCTCACATGTGACTCTCATAATGTTGACAAAGAGATATATTCTGAATGTGATAATTAAAACAATAATCTCAATGAAGTGAGCATTATGAGATAATTGGCCATTCTCAGGATTTAAGCAAACGATGGTAAAAGCCAAGGACACTTATCATCAAGGTCAATTACAATAATTGCTTATCTGAATTACATTACTGCTATTGTAAAACCTTACAAAAAAAAAAAACAAAAAAAAAAAAACACATACTGGAGTGGAATAACCTAGGAAAAGGAGGAGTTTCTTTTGCTCAGCTACTGATCATGTAGGAATTTTGACAATTTTGCTGAGCCCTCACTTACATTCAATAAATGTAAATATAGGATTCCATAGTTGAAAGGCTGAAATATACTGTAACACAGAAAAATGAAGTGGCTCTAACTTGACAACACTGGAGAGTTCAAGAGAACAGAAGTCCATGGTGATGTAGGGATGAGCTGAATATGTTCCTGTTCTTTGGCACCCAGTATGTTGAAAGGTGGTGGGACCATTAAGAGATGAGACTTAATGCAAGATAATTATGTGACAGAGAGAGAGCTATCCAAAAGGAATTATTATAGTTCACGAAGATCCTGAATCCCTCTAATTTTCCACCCTACCACATGTATGTTCATGCCACTGTATGTCATATATGGCTCTCGCAAGAGGTCAACAAATGGACTCACCCCAATTAACATGTTCAGTCTCTAAAACTGTGAGCCAATAAAAAATCCTTTTCTTTTTAATATACCTAGCCTTGGGTATTTTGTTACAACAGAAAACAAATACGATCCATACTATGTCTCAGTCTCTAAAACTGTGAGCCAACGAATCATTTTCTTTTAAAAATACCGAGATATTTTTGTGACAATAAAAAAACAAGGTAACAACCCATTATTATATTAATTATACTTACTTCCTCCATTAGCACCCAAAAGGAGAATTCATGACTGCCTTTTGTCAAAACTGACTGAGGCTCTCAATAAGACTAGATTGTAACTTGTAGAGAGATTATTTTTGTCCTCCACATGCCACTTTAGCTTATCTCGATTAACATTTAGGCTGAAGTACCAAATGTCAATCAGCAAAGAGTCTGGAAAAGCTTTGAAGGCCAGAAGGAAAACAGAATCTTCAACCTTCCTTCAGCTAATTGAAATGTGTTTGGCAATCTAAGAGTCCAAGACTTTAAAGTTGTGATTAAACATCAAGACTTTGATGTTTTATATGGTATTTTCCCCCACTACACTAATGAAGCTAATTAGTGGGGAAGAGTGTCATATAAAACATCAAAGTCTTGTGTTCACTGTTCACATCAATCCAACTAAACAGTAATAAAGAAATAATTCTGTAAAAGGCATTACCTTAAAAGAGCTAACTAGTTCTGCTTATAAGCTCAAACTGTACTATAGGGATATATTTGCAAAAATAATCCAAAGATGCTATCTATCCACACTGCAGTTCAACTGTTCTGCAGCAAAGTATATCATTTAATACAAGTAGTATAATTAAGTGGACCAAAATGTCACATTGAGGAAAAGAACTGAAACATCCCACTGTATTTATATGGATGGTTACAAGGAACCACTGCTCTGAGATAAAAGAACATGGGAAACACAAAGCAAATAGCCACAAGAAAGTTACACTGGAAGGTACAATCTAATTGTATTACTGGACAGCAGAGATGGCTTGGCCCTCTCTCCAGTTAAGAGCACTGGTTGCTCTTCTAGAGAACCCAAGTTCAATTCCCAGCACCCACATGGCCGCTCACAGCTGTAACTCTAAGTTCCAAGGGATCTGATACTCTCACACAGGCAGAGGAGACATCAATGCATAAAAAATAAAATATTAAAAAAATTATGCATTATTAAAAGTAGTGAATTTAGTTTCAGCCTCCAAACAAAAAAGCAACATCAAAAAGGTGGGGGGGGGGAGATGATCAGATAAGTTATAAAACAAGAACTGCAATCAAGAGTCTCCTCAAACTCCAAAATCACACCATTTAGTGTGAAGAGATAGGGATCCTAGAATATGAAGATAGCTGGGTAGGCCTTCTCAACAAGAATAAAGCTCATAATTCCAGTGTATCCCACTAAATGGGGTATAAGTCCCATCTTTATCTGGAAAGGCCTAGAGAAATCATTCAGTTTCTTGTTACTCAATGTGGTTCAGGGCTGTATCTCAGCTACCTGGGAGTGTGAAGCAGAAAGATAAGACAGCAAGTTTAAGGCCAGCTGAGCTACTTACTGAGACACCTCCCCTTGACTCCCCTACAGTAAAACCAAGGAGAACATGCAGCTCAGCATTTGCAAGGGAAAAGGAGGAAGAGAAGGTGGCAATGGTACAGACTTTCAACTTTTTCCTATCAAACTGACTAAATTGGCATCTGTGTTGTAATCAAAATGTTTGGTTATTATTATTAACTGAAAATGTGAAAAGCACTTGTGAACCTTCTCATTTTAGACAGAAGTAAACTTGAGTTCCTGAAATAACAAAAGCCATGTATGACCACAAATGGCTGATAACAAGACAACTCTTTAATTTTAAGGTTTTGGTTATATTATAAAAGTCAAAGGAAAACATAGCTAGCTACATTAGAAATTCAACAAGAACTTAATTAACAGCAGGGTATCAAGAAAAGAGGACTAATATGAGATGAGCTGTGTGAGAGGGCTCAGGTGGCTTGCTGACAAATCTACATTCAAATCTGACTTAAACCAATTTTTTAAAGAAATGTTTTAATTAGCATATGCTAATTATACATAGTTTAGTTTTACTGTGACATTCTCACATGTGTATACAAATGCTGATCATATTCATACCCCCTTATCCCCTGTTCTGTCCCTTCACTGCTAATTCCTTTCTTCTTCTCCTCAACTGCACTCCCCTCCCCAATATTCATGTCCTTTTTTTGTTTTTGTTTTGTGAGTCAATCAGTTTCATCATTGTGATTTAGAGGAGCATGGGCAAAGAACTGTTTAAAGGACTATCTTAAGCCAAAAACTCTTTCTTGTTTTGTTTGTTTCTTTCTTTCCAACACAGAGTTTCTGTGTATATTCCTGGTTGTCTTAGAACCCACTCTCTAGACTACACTAGCCTTGAACTGCCTCTGCCTCTACTTACCATAAGTGAACCCATTAAAGTCTGGTAAAGCTGAGCCCCACTTCTGGCAGCCAAGAACTCTTAACATGAAACAAAAGCTTGTGGACTTTGTATGAAACATGCAAGGGATATGAAAATGCTAACAAAAGAGAGAAACAGAGAGGAAGAAAGAATAAAAATAAAGTTTTGAGAATTTCTTCTTGGAGATATTAAGTGAGTGGAGGGAAGGGAGAAACATTTGCATTCATAGGGCCAACCATAGATGGATGCAGGATGCCCAACTCAATAACTACCATAGGCACTCACACCTCTCCATAACAAGAGTAACTTAGGTCATGGAAGCACAAAGACCACAGGCAAAGTCACTGCAGCACCTATAGTATGAATCAAGAGATTCAGGAGAAATCAAGAATGCAGTCTATACACAGCAAGTGGAGGTGATGTTGAACTGTTCACTAGATTATTCACGCCTCTCATGAAATGTGAGCTACATGAGGGCTGATACTTTATTACCTTTTTACCACTATAAAACTTACACACACATATTTATATATGGTTCATAGCAGCATTATTCATAATAGCAAGAACCTGGAAACAACCTAGATGCTCCACAATTGAGGAATAGATTGACAAATTGTGGTACATCTACACAATGGAGTACTACTCAGCATTAAAAAATAAATAAATAAAAAATTTAAAAAATGACATCCTAAAATATGCAGGCAAATGGATGGATTTGGAGAATATCCGCTTGAGCGAGGTATCACAAGCCCAGAAAGATAGGCATGGGATGTACTTACTCATAAGTGGACTTTAGACAAAAGGCAAAGGATACATACCTAAGCTGCAAACCACAAGCCCTGAACAGTTTGGGATCAGAAGGAACTTAAGAGAAACATCCAGGGATTCCCCTAGCAGGAAAAAATAGAGAAGTTCTTCCAGCTAATTGGAAGCATAAGGGGGTGCAACCAAGAAGAGGTGGAAGCAAATCATGAGAGAAGGGGAGAACTGAGTGAAAGAAGCAACAAAGAGAAAGAAGAGAGAGAGAGATCTTGATGTAGGAAGCCAATGTGAAGCTGGAAAGAGACCAAGTGTTAGGGAAACCTTTAAGAACTCATAGGATGTCCCTGCCTAGATCTCCAACCAATAGTGAAGGTGCTGCCTAGACAGGACTTCTCCCATAATCAAATGAATAACCACCTGAAGTGTCATCACAGAACCTACATCCAACAATTAATAGACGTGGAGACAGAGATACATGGCTGAGCACTGGGCTGAGCTCCTGATCCAGTTGAGAGTCGGAGAAGAGAGTCTCTATGAGCAAGAGGATAGGAATTACTAATGAAAATTCCCAAAGTAATGGCTGGCTGGAGCTCTATGGAGCTCACTGAATCAAGAATCAGGAAAAGGAGCTAGACCCTCTAAGTGTAGGCCAACTGTCAATTGGCATGGGCAGGATGTGGAGCCTCGAGGGGTGGGATCAGACTGTTTCTGTGCATGGGCTGGCACCTGGGATCCCATTCCCTTCATAGGAACACCTGACCCAGTCTTGATATTAGGATGAGGAAATCAGATTTGCCAGGAGTGTATGCACCATGCTGAGCTGACCCACCTTGGGACTTCTTGACCTTTTGGGGGAGGGGAATGGGATGATGGGGGAGGGGAAGGCTGAAGACTGACTGAGAGGGATTGGGAAGAGGGAAGGGAGGGCGAGCAAGGAGATACATGAATAAAAAAAGACTTTATTTTGTAAATAAATAAAAAAATACATCTCAAAAAACCCTGATATATGTGTGTATTTAAGTGTGTGTGTATACATATATGTAAGAGCCTGTACCTGGCTTGGCACTATGTGACAAAACTTTAAAAAGCTTTCAACATGTATCATTTGTGGTTTATTACTCAACCACATTAAATTCTCATTCTAAGTTAGCACCATATAGCAATTACTACATTAAAGAAACAAAACTGACACGTAAACCTCACCCTTCTAGTATGACCTTTATGCTAACTTAATCATATCTACCAAGATCCTATGTCCAAGTAAAGTCACATTCAAAGATATCAGTGATCAGAATTAGATGCCATTTTTTGGACAAATGCAATTTAAACCACTGCAGGAGTCAACATTATATACATAGTAAGCTCAAGGTTTTGGTAATCAGTCATTAAGCATGTGTTATTGACAAAAAGTAAATGCAACTAGAAAAAATGTTCTCACTTTTGTATGTACCTTTTATAAGGGTAATGTATGTCATGTCCCAACAATTCCCTTCTAG
Source organism: Sigmodon hispidus (assembly GCA_004025045.1). NCBI lineage: Eukaryota > Metazoa > Chordata > Mammalia > Rodentia > Cricetidae > Sigmodon > Sigmodon hispidus. The sequence continues at coordinate 294,680 of PVIH01000468.1, forward strand.
ACTGTTTCCAACACACACACACACACACACACACACACACACACACACACACACCCTCACTCACTGTCTTTCTACTTTGGAGAAACTGACAGAATTCAACTTGTTCCTCAAAAAAAAATTATATTGCAAAGTTATATGTGGAACTATACAACATATTTTAATTCTTTGGTGAAGAAAGATAGCAGTAGACAAGATATAACAGCCCCACCACAACAAAATTCATCAATTTAAACAAACAGACAAACAACCTAACAAAGGCAGTTTCTTGAAAGATGGGCTATTGGGTTGAGGATAAAGCATCCTATGTGAGCATTTTCTTAAAAGAAAAGTTATAAGATGGATTAATGAGATATCTAAATGGTATGATTGGTATTTAGTTCTTAATTACAGTTAATTTCTGAACTCAATAAGGTCTCAACTATAAGATTACCTTTGACTGGACCAAATTTTTAGGTAGGAAGCAAATAAAACATTTAAAAATTAAATAAAGTAGCTAAAAAACTATGCTCTCTTACATCCCAATATTCTGGCAGGCAGTTAAGTGTGATAACTGGCTTTCAGACATATGACCTTTGTTCAACTTAAATGAGCTATTTTTAGATATTCTGTGATAACAATTTTTACGATTTAAGTAATACATAATAAAAATCCATCTTTCATTTTGCTTTGGTTAAGAAAAGGCTTAAAAAATTTCTCTTCCAACAGTATTCTGGCAAACATTCTTAAATTATGTAATTCGCCAGGTTCAACTGTGCAACTACAATCACTTTCAAAGAAGATAGTTATAATACATTATCATTACAACTATACAATCCATTCAGAATGCTCCTTGGCTGAATTCCTAACATTTTAATGCTGAAATTGATTTGTTTAAAAAACAAAACAAAACCCATCATGTGAAGGGTTTTTAAATACCATACAGGCTCAAGCTCTTTATTTTAAAGCCTTAGAAATGAGCTTGTATAAACAACCCCCACCCCCTCCCCATTCTCTAATCTAGCATTAAACATATTTTAAAGAACAGGCATGTTTCCAAACAAACTACTGTGGTATAGAAATTACTCAGCATGAATGAGCATAACAATGCTTCTTGTATGAATTTAAAACCCAAGGAAAGCTGACATTTCATCCAAGTTGTCTTGGAAACAATATTCTTTGTGTTATCTCAAATATGAGAGGTGCATATTTGTGCTTAAGCTACTTCTGTGAAGTATTCAAATGGTGTGAATTGGAATGTAGTTCCAATACAATGATGAGAAATGGGAGCATATAGGCATTGCAGAAATGTAAGACATTCACACGGATATGGGACCACCATGATTTACACATTGGGCTCTAAGGTGGCTCCTATTCAGTAGTTATTTCTCTGCCTCTAAAACCACTGTGGCAAATGGACTACTATGATGGCATCTATGACTTCTGACATTTCCCTATAGCCCATAGCTGGTAGTGCCTTGCTACACTGATGCTAGCTTTAGCCCAACTACTTGCTTGGGCCAATGGTCCTCCAGCAAACCTGAGGCCAACAGAAGATCTTTCAGACTACTAACAAAAAAATGAGCTTTATTTGGCTGGATATTGGGATACCTCAGGGACACTTATCTTTTTAGTTGAAGACATTCTAGACCACTCAGAACTGACTGAAATTATATGAGCAAAATCAATATAATATAGCCTAATCTTGATAGAAATTGCCCACTCACACTCTCTATTAACATGAAGACTGTTGAGTTACTGTTACAGTGCTAAGTTTCAGAAAGACTCATTACACCATTCAAACTGACGTATACATTAATGGAGTGTATGTATTACAGAAATGTATGCCCAGGTCCAGATGGTTTCACTGCAGAATTCTACCAGACATTCAAAGAAGAAGTAATATCAGTACTCCTCAAACTGTTTCATACAGTTGAAACTAAGGAATATTGCCAAAATCTTTTCATGAGGCCACAATTACACTAATACCAAAGATACTCAAAGATGTAACAAAGAAAGAGAGTTACAGACCAATTTCCCTCATGAATATTGATGCAAAAATTCTCAACAAAATTCTGGAAAACTATATACAACAACATATAAAAAATATCATCCACCACGTTCAAGTAACTTCATCACAGAAATGCAGGGATGTTCCAACATAAGAAAAACCGTAAATGTCATCCATCATATAAACAAATTGAAAGAAAAGAACCACATGATCATATCCTTAGATGCTGAAAAAGCCTTTGACAAAATTCAACACTCCTTAATGACTAAAGTCCTGGAGAGGTCAGGAATACAGAGAAAATATCTAAATATAGTAAAGGCAATTTACAAGAAGCCAACAGCCAACATCAAACTAAATGGAGTAAGACTCAAAGCACTCACATTAAAATCAGGAATTAGACAAGGCTGTCCCCTCTCCACTTATCCATTCAATACAGTTCTCCAACTTTTGGCTAAAGCAATAAGAGAACGAAAAGAGATTAAGGCGATACAAACTGGAAAAGAAGTGAAACTATCTCTATTTGCAGATGATATGATTATATATATGAGTGATCTACAAGTTCTACCAGAAAACTTCTACAGCTGATAAACTCCTTCAGCAATGTAGCAGGACACAAGATTACCTCAAAGAAATCAGTAGCCCTCCTATACACTAAAGATAAAAGGGCTGAAAAAGAAATAAAGGAAACATCACCCTTTATAAAAGCTGTAAATAGCATTAAATACTTCGGTGTAACTATAACCAAAGAAGTAACAAACTTATTTGACAAAAACTTTAAATCACTGAAGAAAAAAATTTAAGAGTATATCAGAAAATAGAAAGCTCTCCCATGTTCCTGGATAAGTGGGATCAACATAGTAAAAATGGCAATTCTACCAAAAGCAATCTACAGATTCAAGGCACTTCCCATCAAAATCTCAATGCAATTTTTTTACAGACCTTGAAAGAACAATATTCAATTTCCATTGGAATAATAGGAAAGCCAGGACGGCCAAAACAATTTTGCTCAACAAAAGAACCTCGGGAGGTATGACCGCCCCCGACTTCAAGTTATACTATAGAGCTACAATATTAAATACTGGCATAAAAACAGACTTGTGGATCAATGGAATCAAACTAAATAACCAGACATTAACCAGACATACCTATGAAGACCTGACCTCTAATAAAGAGGCCAAAATACTCAATGAACAAATGATAGTATTTTTAACAAATGGTGTTGGCATAGCTGGATGGTAGTGTGTAGAAAAATGCAAATAGATCTAAGTCTATCACCCTGCACAAAACTCAAATCCAAGTGGATCAAAGACCTCAACATAAATTCAGCCAGAATGAACTTGATAGAAAAGAAAGTGGGAAATATCCTCCAACGATTTGGCACAGGCGACGACTTTCTAAATATAGTATCAGTAGCATAGACACTAAGAATAACAATCAATAAGTGGGACCTCCTGAAACTGAGAAGCTTTTGTAAAGTCAAGGATACTGTCAATAGGACAAAATGGCAGCCTACAGAATGGGAAAAGATTTTCACCAACCCTACAAGTGATAGAGGACGGATCTCTAAAATATATAAAGAACTCAAGAAACTAGAGCTCTAAATCTTGAATAACACAATCAAAAAATAGGGTTCAGAACTAAAAAGGGAATTCTCAGCAGAAGAATTACAAATGGCTGTAAGACACTTGAAAAAGTGCTCAACATCTTTAGCCATCAAAGAAATGCAAATCAAAACAACTTTGAGATACCACCTGACACCTGTCAGATTGGCTACGATAAAAGTCACAAATGACAGCCTATGCTGGAGAGTGAGGAGCAAGGGGAACACTGCTCCATTGTTGCTTGTAAGCTGGTTCAGCCACTCTGGAATGCAGTACGGCGGTTTCTCATAAATGAATTCTTAGGAATTCATCTTCCCAAGGATCCAGCAATACCACTACTGGGAATATACCCTAAGGATGCACATTCGCACTCCAAAGGCATTAGCTCAATGATGCTCATAGCAGCATTATTCATAATTGCAAGAACCTGGAAACAACCTAGATGTCCCTCAAATGAAGAATGGATTAACAAACTGTGGTACATCTACACAATAGAGTACTACTCAGCAGTAAGAAAAAAAATGGTATCATGAAATTTGCAGGCAAATGGATGGATTTGGAGAATATCCTCCTGAGTGAGGTATCACAAACCCAGAATGATAAGCAGGGGAGGTACTCACTCATTAGTGGACTCTAAACATAAAAGCAAAAAACAAAGCATGTCCAAGCTGCAAAACACAAACACTGAACAGCTTGGGACCTGAAACACCTTGGACTGGCACCTTGGAGCCCGTTCCTTCTAGAGGAACACCTAATCCAGTCTTGATGTTGGGGTGAGGAATGTGGATCTGCCAGGAGTGAATGCTGAACTAAGCCACACTGGGATCTTGGGACCTCCTGCCCTTGCTGGAAAGGAGATAAAGTGATGTGGAGAAGAGAGAGTAACTGGAAGGGATAGGAGGGGGAAGGGAGATTGAATAAGGATATACAGAGATAAAAAAAATGACTTTATTCATAATAAACCAGCAAACAAATAAATAAATAAATAAAAGAACTGCAGTTACGGTGAGACAGGAATGCTGTGGGACTATATCCTGGTACATTGTAAATATTTTTCCGTCCTACTGGTTCAATAAAATGCTGATTGGCCAGAATGCCGACAAGAAATGTATGGTTGCCAGACTAAGAAAATCCCGGGAAGAGGATGAGTCAGACAGAGATGCCAGCAGATGCAGAGGAAAGAAAGCCTGGAAGCTGCTCTGAAAAAAGGTACTAAGTCACTTGGCTAAATTAGATTAGTTTAAGAGTTAAGAGTTAGCAAGTTATATGCCTGAGCTATAGGCCAATCAGCATGAAATTAAAACAAACAAACAATCAAACAAGAAAAGACAATAAAACAGTTCCTTGCATCTGTTTATCAATTAAATCATTCTCTGCTTGTTCTGGTAGTCATGTACTTATGTGATATTCATTTATTTATACACAATCTAACATTCAAAAGAAAAAGAGAAAAAAATGTAGCAAGAGCACCTGGTGAGTCATCAAGAGTTTGATGTCTGTGAAACTGTCACACAACTCACTTCTGATTCACAAACACAGCACAGCATCCATGGTTTGATAACACACTATCATAGAGGAAAGAATGGGCAAACCTACAAAATTCTCAAGAGGGCCAGCTGTGAGGATGTTACATCTTTATTGTTTTAGATAGCACAGTCTCAAAGTTTATTTTCAGAAAAACTAATTAAAGTACCCCTGATTATATTAAAATACAGACATGCCATCTAAAAAGTTTTATTGCTGATATAAAAATTACCAAACTGAGGACCAAAAAAAAAAAAAGGTCCTAGAAAGCACAAGGCCTGGGAATTCACAGTCTCACCATTAATACTTCTTCTAGTACTGATACAGGTACAAAAGGATAGAAAATCATAAAAATGCCATAAACTGAGTTTATACCAAAGTACTAGTTGAAATATATTATTATATTTACTGAGAAGTTACTACTTTGCAAGGTAGTTTACATAAACAATGTCTCAAACTTGACAGAAGCCAAAGAAATAAATTGTTATTTAATATTGTTATTATTAAAATAATAGAATAAGAAGGCTTTTAGTAATTTGCTATGTGCTCACTTCTAGTTTATAAATGACTTTGTATAGCCCATTTCTACTCTCCATACTGTTTTCTCCTGTATGTGGTTAATTCATGGGTATAATTTATCATTCTCACATGAATTTAGAGGAAGACAACATGTATCTCTAAACATAGTACGTAAATTGAAGTAGGGTTTGTATGTCTACCATAGCTCTCATTCATTCAGAATGGCCACATGGACAAGAGTAATATTTATCTTAAGCAAAAACAGAACTTTGCAAAATGTCTCAGTATTGAATACTGAATAAGCAAATATACAACAGACTTTATCACCTCATGCTCTAAATTCTTAAGAACCAACTCCTTGTCTATGGATAAGAACACTGACTTCAGAGAACAGTGAATATGTGCATGCTTAAACAATGGTGGCAGATACTCCCCATCACAGTCTAGTGCTCATCACACTTTACCTCTGGTTGGCTTTTCTCATCATGCATTTCATTAGATAGATAGATGATAGACAGACAGACAGACAGATAGATAAATGCACTCAATGCGAGTATGGAACCAAAATAGTTTCAGTGGTAACAAAGGTGGTAATTTATTTACTTTATTTTGGCCTGTGTCAGTAAGCCCTTATAAGGTGGCAAAAATAATGAAGAATCCCCCTAGTTAAAGCTGCATCTAAAATTATCAGTGTGAATTAACAGATCATCAAACATAGAAGTTACAAAAGGACATAAAATAGCAATCACTCTATTACTGCTCAACTAGGGCATTCAAGTTTCAAAAGACTTGTACTATGACTGCTATCCAGACAGATCAAATTACTATAGGAGTCTATCGTCTCTCACCTCACTTAGGATCTTATGTAATACAGCTAAAATTTTTGGTGAAAAAAGATAAAAAAAAACAATAATAAATGTGACACTAACAGTGCTTAATGAATGAAAAAGAATCTTAAAAGCAATTAAGGCCTCAGTTATAAAGGATTATTAATGCAAATGACCATAATCTTGCTTTTTAAAAGAGCTCAGGGGCTGGGAGAAATGGGTAGAATCCACTGCTCTTGTAGAGATCCAGAACCAAAATTTGGTCCCCAGCATCTACACTAGGCAATTCACTACTCCTTTGTAACTTCAGCTTCAAGGGATCTGATGGCTCTGGCCTCCACAATCATCTGCTCTCATATGTATATACACACAAGTATATATTATTAAGAAGTTTACAGGGGCTGGAGAAATGGCTCAGTAGTTAAGAACACTAGCTTCTCTTCTAAAGGAAGCCAGGTTCAATTCCCAGGACTCATATGGTGGCTCACAACCATTTGTAACTTCAGGTGCAGGGAATCTGAGTCACTTCTCTGGCCTCCAAGGCCTTGTACCAAACATATATGTGGTACACGTGTGCAGGCAAAACACCCATATTCAATGCATGATTAGAAAGACAAAAAGAAAAACTTTAATACGTCTTTTTTTAAAAAGTATGTTCTCATGTCTTTTGTTTGAAATAAAGTTGGTTAAATAAAAATAAATAAATAAATGAGGGCCTCACATATGCTAGGCAAGCATTCTACTACTGAGCTGTGGCCCCAGTTATTCTCTTTCTTTAGTCTTTCAAGTAGCTAGAATTATGGACCTGTATCACAAGGCCTGGGACTGGCATAAGACTTAATTTTTGATTTAATTCTTTGAAAATGATTGCAGAAACCAACCCAAAAGTTTTTTATTTTACTCTTTTTTTTTTTTTTTTTTTTTTAAATCAAGTCACAGTCTCAATTTGGTATTTTCAAACTGTAATTAACCATAACACGCAGCCTTTAACTTAATTCCTTAAAGTAGCCTCCATAAATTTATACAGTGCTGGATCAAACATTTCTTTTTGACTGCCACTTAAGTATCCTACTATTCTACATGAATTAAGATGTTGGGGTGGGGAAGATAGCAGAAAGATAGAAAAAAAAAGGGTTTTAAGGGAAAACTAGCAACAGTATTTATTACAAGTGGTTGCTACTTCCTTCATCTGTGACCTAAATCTCCACAAGTCAGCTAGCAGGAAATGTGAGCCATAATGCTGGAAGCATAGGTATGTGATTCAGTTCAGGAACAGTTGAAAAGATAAACAGATTTTAAAATTATGAATTAGTATAGTCACTTATGCCATAAAGTATCACCACTAAATTACGCTTGTGGCTAGACTTAAAAAATAAAACAAAATAGCCATCTTTGCTTGCCCGTGATAACAAACTATAAAACTCAAATCAAAAAAATTTCTGTTATTATACAAACATTGCTTTGAGCATCCAACAAACTTATAAAGCTACAAGTTAAATGCTGTCAGTTTTTTTTTCATCAGCATAAATTTTAATTAGATAGCAGATTCTAAGCTGCAAGAGGAAGATACATCTGATGGAAATAAAAAAATTTAACACAGAACACCCAAGGCTGTATGATGACATTCTTAAATGCTGTGAGGTAAAAATGGTCTTCACTCACAACTTTGAGAGGTTTTCACACTGTGAAATACCCATGGATTTAGAGATCAGTCACATAGAAGGAATACATCATAAGAGCACAATCAAACACAAAAAAGCAGCATTCATTTAGTTTGGATTTTTGTTGATTTAACATGCATGAAATGGAAGCAGCTCACACAATAATAAGCAGTTTTCTAAAAGGCAGCTTTCTAGTATCTCTAACATATGCTCAGCCTAGGCTATGTAAGGTTCATCAGAGATAAAGAGTTTAAACTGAGCAGAGGAACTGAAGACAAGACTCTGGAGTTAAACAGTTAGTGGCATCTTCTTGTGTGGCGATATATTGCATATTTAATAGAATCATCCTGGAGTACCAGAGAACCGAATCGCCCACAGTCAAGTCATGAAGGTCAGAGAGTGGTGACACACAGCTTTAATCCTATCACTCAGGAGACTGATCTTTCTGTGTTTGTGTGAGTTCAAAGCCTAAAAACCAAGCAGTAGTATCTCTTAACTCTAGAAGCTGACTCTAGGATTCTGATGCAGTGTTGAGCCTGGAAGTGAAAACAGCTGGGTGGGGAAGATATTTAAGACATGAGGAGACAGAGATTCATGTACTCTGCAGAAGCAACAAGCCAGGCTGAAGACTCTTGAAAATAGATAGCATTTACCCTGTTTGGCCTGAGAAGTTGGCTGGGTGAGAATTATCTGTGGTCTGTTTCCTCTCGCTCCAGGTTTTCATTATATACCAACTAGAATTTGTGCAATACTCTTAGGCAATGGTGAGCCAGTTAATTTAACTCATTGTACCTAACTCTTCTCATTTGCCAAATGTGCATCATAAAAGGAAATCTCCAATATTAACTCATGTTATTTTGCCTAATGGAATAGAATGCTACTTGATATTATTTTAAATAGACTATGAGTTGAGGTCTAGAAATTGCTTATAAGAATATTTTTATCATAATAGTATTTGCCATCATATTTTATCTGCCTATCTCTCAAAGTAAGTAAGACAACCATTAAAAAAAAAACTTTCAAAATTTTAGGCTAAGCAACACTAGGTTTTTAAAAATTTCATTCATTATGGGATCAATATACCACGCAATTTTCTTTGGTATTTATCTTGACTGTTTCAGGGATATATCTCCCAGGTTCTTGAAGGCCAAAGTTTTCTATCAGCTGTGCCCTTTTCACTAGCTGCTGACATTTAAAGAATGCTTTCACACATCTTGCAATGTTCTAAGACTATCTAAATTGATTAGAATTACATTTAAAAAACATTAAAGTGTTTTTAGCACATTATTTATTTTGTTTGTAGGTATGCAAGCATGTGGTGGTCGGATGGAACTTGCATGAGTCAGTTCCTTCCTCCTATCATGTAGGTCCTAAGAACTGAAGTCAGGCTATCAAGTTTGATTAGCAGATGATTTAAGCTGCTGAGCCATTCTACCAGTGTTTCTAGCTGAGTCCCTAGACTCAATGTTTTCTCTACTTTACCTACTCTTTCTTGAATTTTCTTTTTCAAAACTCTAAGGTTATATAAAGTTCTCCCTCAATTCAGTCCTTTTAGCGTTTTAAGAGCTAGCAAAGGTATTTTTTTTTTTTACATAAAACAAATCAAAGAAACATAATGGTGCTTACTTTTGAAGACTGTAGAAATATGAATCCCTCGTAAAAGAATTTCTAACTTGAGCTAAGCATGTAAACTAGCATGCCAGATAGGTAGAAAGCAGAGCAATTACCAAGCACAATGATGTTTATTTTTGGTCTTTAGTGGACCTACTTTTCTAAACCAAGGATCTAGTTAGTGTTTGGTAAGAATGGCTGCTCCAAATATGATGTGATGATTCCCAGAGCCTGTCTTACAGAGATCATGGAGAAAAAAATGGGTTTCCACTCTCAGATAAGGCAGTTCTCTAGAAAACAGATCTTTGTCATATCTCTTTGGCCCACATGGGAAGCTAAAACTCTCATAATTCAGAAGCCTCTGAGAGCTTGAAGCTAGCAGAAAATGCAGTTATGTCAATCACTGTCCTAGTTCTCTTATGTGCCACAAAGGCAATCACCATCCTATGCCTGTGGTGGGACTTTGCTCTTATAAATTGTAAATATCTGTCATTGTAAATATTGGTTTAATAAAATGATGATTGGCCAGAAGCTTGGCAGGAAGTAGAGTGTAAACAGACTAGAAGCAGTCTAGGAGGTGGAAGAGCAGAGTGGCAGGTACCAGCCAGATAAAGAGGAAGGAAGATGAGAATGCTGCACTGAGAAAAAGGTACCAAGCCAGATGGTTAAACATGAATAAGCATCATGGGTTAGTTTAAGAGTAAGAGTTAGCAAGTAATAAGCCTGAGCCATAGGCCAAACAGCTTATAATTAATATAAGCCTTTGTATATTTATTTGGGACTAAGTGACTATAGGAGTGTGGGTTCAGACCTCAGGGCTAGACTGGGCCAGAAACTTCTGACTATATACATCCAATGTATATTTTGTTTTCAAGAGTTCTGGCACCTTTGGCATTTCTACTGAGAAACATGTAGTCACCTAAACAGTGTTGGTTTGATCAATATGATTTATATTCTGCTAATCTTGTATATGATAGAAGAAATTCTCTTTCATTCTGTAGCTGTGGACAACAGCTATATAGTACAACATTGATAACCAAAGGGAACATGTGTCAAAATGAACCAACAGAGCATCAATCCCCTTCAAGTACCCACTAACCTCCCTCCCCAAACCCATATGCTCTTTTTTTATTCACACAGACTTGAAATAGAGAAAGAGAAGCTAACTGCTACTGAGGTTACTTGGGATAATACTCTGTGAAGAAAAGATTCAGTTATGAGACAAGGGTGGGGCACAGCTTTTAATCTCCCCTGCTGGACCCAGGTCTGCTGCCCCTAGCATCATAAATGCTGCAAAAGCTCCTTTCCTTTTGCAGCACCAAATCTGATACTTAATGCCTCAGGAGTTTCCTAGTTAACTCAACCCTGGCCCCCACCCCAAGGAGCTGCAAATCAATTGGTATTATAGTGCAGAGATGTACATTCTTTCCCCTAACAGCCAACCTTGTTGACAGGGATGAAGTGTGTAAGTAGCAAAATAATGAGAATAGGCAAGAGTCTCCTCTGCTCAAGAAGCTCTGCTGGGTATGCTCCCTCCTTCCCCACACAATTAGGAAAAGGAGGCATTGTCAAGCTTTACAGCACTACAGGGACAAGTCCATTTTATAGATAGTCTGACATCAAAATAAAAGAGGCATTCTGCAAAACACAAGGTAAACTACAGTCCTCAGCTGCTCACTCTGTACTTATACAAAGAGTTGTTGGCCTCTCCTAGCAGAAGAAGCACACAGTCCTAGCACAGAGGGCAAAGTTTTTTAAAAAAAACATGATTTAAAATAAGTAACAGGAAGCTACAAAATTCTTCCAGTTTTGTCTCTGATTTCACATATTCTTAGTGGCAAGTGGTTTTGCTCTAAAACATATCAAAGTCATGATTTTACCAGAGGCTGAATAATCCTGAAGCACAAAATCCCCTTTGGAATTAAATATGTACTCAGATAGCTACACTTAATTTTATACTATCTGTACTTAAAAGATCCATTTCATAGATTTGTTGTAGCAAAAGTTTATTTTTGGAATAACTTCCCTCACAGCCTGACACATTTATAGTTTCCTTTTTTCTGCTATTAGTTTGCCTGTGGAGCACTAATTCAAATATCCCAAAAGAAGAAAACCAATTCATTTTTAACTATTTATGGAGTATACTAATTGTTTAAAAAGGAGGAACAATAAGCATGTGCAAAGTGCAGATACTTTACCACTTGAGTGTTACAACAAATATTCCTATGTTGCCTTCTTCACAAAGGCTGGCTACAGGTCACACTGTGTCACATGCACAGAAGTGGACAGGCCCCAACATGTCAGCCAGCTTCCCAACCTTCAGAAACCAGTTCAAATAGTATGCAAAGAGTGTCCTTGAGTCATCCTTTACACGGATGTTATTTTAGTTTTAAGAGCATGGCAAGTATGAGAAAATTAGTGAGAAAAGAGGAGGAGGAGGAGCATCAGGAAGAACAGTGAGACTGCAGAGGCTGTAAAGTCTGAAAATATGCTTATCCTTGCAGTCCTGGTCACTGCCTTAGGGCACAGTGTCCCAATCTATTTGTCTTGGCCTAAGTAAATTTCCCTTGAACTCATTCTTTTTCTTATGTGTCTTTTATTGTGCTTTTGCTTAAGGTCTCTCCTAATTTTGGAGTCTGGCCAAGACAAAAGTATGTGATGTTTCATATCCTCCTTTATTTTTTTTTTAAAAAAAAAAAAGCTTGTTAAGGATGAGAAAACTTTTTGTCTTGCTATTTTTTTTCAAGTTTTCTTGGTTTTTCTCACCTCATTCCTTGAGTACTAAACTTTGGGAGGAATGCCAACTCCCTAATCTCAGACAGCATTCCTACTCAGTACATAATTTCAAGATTTAGACTCTTTTGTCATTATTGGAAGAAGTAACATATCACCTGAGAACCAAAACCCTGGGAGCTACATTTTGCAGCATTTTTGTTAGTAAACTGGAAACTGGCATATAATGTACACTCACATTTGCAATCAAGTTCCTACCCTCAGCTGACTACTTGTTCCCAGGACTACAAAGAGTATATGTATGAAAAGAACCTGTAAGGGCCACCTTTGAAATGTCCAGTCAGCCAATTCTTACTATATAATTACTATATAATTTCTTAAGATTTGATCACATAAAGTAGGTTAGCCAGAGCCTAATTACAAAAGACAAAGAAAAACAAGGTATTTTTTTCTTTACTGGTAGGGCGGTAGAGAATCCATTACCCAAGGCTGGAAAACAGAGCAGGGTAAAAGGTCCCAGTCTCCTCCTTGCTCTAGTACTAAAAAAAATTCCTCTTGATGGGACTAGTGCACCCTGGACAAAAACATACCAAACACAAACAATGGCTTTTTCCCCCACTATCATTTAGTCAATCTGACAAGTATCACATCACTGAAGTGTAGTGCTCCAAAGGTTATTTTAATTCCCTAAATGTAGTTGCCATTTATTTGTGCTAGTATTTCATAAACATGCTTTTGGCTTCATTAGTTATTACAAATGAGGAAAGAAGATACTGTGACAGTTTCCATTCAGTGCACTGTGGTAAAGTTTTGCTGACCAACGCTTTTAGACATCCTTCAAAAAACTTGGAAGAGGAATCTGTCAGCAGGTCCCTTCTCTGAAGGTGACCCACCTCCACTGACCATCTGTATCCTGAAATCAAACTCACTGGCTTGTGAGTTTATTCTGGGAGGGTCACTTAGAGAAATGTGTATAATACCCAGGGCCAAAAGGACTATAGTTAGCTTACTGACAAAAAAAACCAAAAAACAAACAAACAAAAAACCCCACAAACATAGAGGAAAGAAGCTGGGGGAAGATTTATTCAAAGTAAAATCACAGAGCAAAGGACAGTGGCTTCTCCAACACTCAATCATTTTCAGTCACACATGCTATCCTATAATGTGCATTGATAATTCTTCATGAATAAAATGCCAGCATTATCATCTGCAGCTATGTTGTTGACATTCTTTTGCTTTTCCACTAAAAATATCATTAATTTTCTGGCTTTTCAACAGCTGAGCTACTCTATATTTGAATATACAAAAGAGTATTTTGTTTTAACCAAATTAAAAGTGTTCCTGTAAATGACTTCCTTTTTCCTATCTATACTATTTTAGCATAAGATTCTTTCTAATTCTCCATCATGATGTCATACCTGTCACTCCAATCCAAAATACCTTCATTATTTAAAATAATAATAATAATGTTTAAAATCATTCAAGGATTCCAGAAACAATTTTGACTGTATTATTCCTGGTCAGCATCACATCTGACTGGCATGATGAAATATGCTGTGACTTTTTTAGGGGTATGGTATTGTTGGCCTCTTT
>PVIH01000468.1:308835-347530 GCA_004025045.1 Sigmodon hispidus
TTTTTTAAGACTTTATTTATTTATTTATTTGCCTTGGTGTTTTGCCTGGAACTGGAACTACAGACAGTTGTTAGCTGCCATGTGGGTGCTGGGAATCGAACCCGGGTCCTCTGGAAGAGCAGACAGTGCTCTTAACCGCTGAGCCATCTCTCCAGCCCCGGGTCTACCATTCTCATTTAAGTCAGGATGAAAACCACAGCTCCTGCCAAGCCCTTCTGGCATCTTACCACTTTATTTGTTCCCATTTGTATCTAATGCTTTTGTCAACAGTTCAACAAAAGTCAAAGCAAACAATCCACTGCAAACACCAGGGTAACAGCAACAAGCAGGAATCCTTCACAATTATCCAGCCCAGCTGCTCAGAGATCAACAGGGGCTGCTTTCATTTACAACAATGTCAACAAAAGGCTGAAACCCAATAACTAGATGGGTCAATACCGCCACTGTATAAGCTCTGGAGGAGGGAATGCTGTTCACCTTCTTTGCTGCTTCAGCAAACATGCAGAATAATTCAGTCAGTCAAATGGACAAGTGCTTGTCTAATCATTTGCTATGTGAATAATTCAACAACTTCCCACGTAAACTACTAAACAAGACTCTTCAAATATTCCTGTGGCACAACTAACTAGCCAACCAAAGCAGAGCATACAGGAAGAAAAGGTAGATAAAATAAATAAATAAATAAATAAAAAATCATGACCCCAGTTATCTCTGTTCTAAGACACCCAAGGCTTCATGACTAATCCTTTTAGGTCTAACCTTTGCTTGGCATTCTAACCACTGTCTAAGCTTTACTAAGGAGTGTGTGTGTGTGTGTGTGTGTGTGTGTGTGTGTGTAGGGGTGTGGAGTATGTAGTATGTGTGTCACTGCAGAGCCCCAAGAAGCTTCCTACATGTGCCTCATCATTGCAAGCACTTATGCTGGGTTTGCAAAGAGTAGTTTTAAAAGGATCAAGACCCCCCCCTCCCTCCATCACCCACAGCCTTTTTACACATAGATGGTGCCATCAACAATATGAGCCTGGGAATCACTTTCAAGATCGACTCAGTCTCCTTCTTGAAGCCTCCCAAACAGCTGGTTTGAGAGCACCTACATCTAAAGGTAGCATCTAGGATGTAATAAAGCTGTGAGGAATTCAGGTTTCTCTAAGAAACTATAGAGCCCATTAGGTTCCAATAGTGACAAATCCAACAGTATATTTGATAATGAGACATATAATTTTAAAATAACTAGGCATGCTGCATTAAAACTTCCATTGATATTTTTACCTTGTCCCACAAAAGTGGCCAGAACCAACATGCTAATGACAGTTTTCAGAAGCCCGATCTTAAAACACCAAACTACTGTTGCACAAAACCTTGCACCCTACAGCTATAATATGCTATAATGCTTTGTGGTAGATCACTTGCTTAATATATACATGGCCCTACATTCAATGCCAGAACTGCAATACTAACCAACCAATCAGTTAAAGATCAAGAAATAAGGTTTGTCAAGTTAGCACAAACAGAGCTAGAATATTTAAATGCTAATCAATTGTCTTCTACAATGGTGTTCTTTTTCTAGTCCTTAAACCCTCAGAGCACTTTATACCTTTAAAATACTTTGTCAAAGCTAAATGAAGAAAGCACTGGAGATTCAAATTTATTTCTTGTAATCACTATACTGATAGCTTGTTAACTCACTGACATGCTCGGGTCCACTAAATATTGTGAGTTTTACTACTTATCACAAGGGACTACAAATCTTCTATAATTCTTAGGCATAAAGAATGGCGCTTAAAAAACAACAGCTCAGAATACAAAAGTAATTTTTTAAGATTTCTGCTTCCTTCTAATGGTATTTCATGGTTCCTGTAACTCTTCTACTTTTCAGGCTGATTTCAAATTATTAACTAAAGCTGTACACTTGAGAGAATGAGAAAAGATGCTATCTGAACGACAGATAAAGAAGAAGCTACAATGATTACCACTCCAACCAGAGAAATCATCTGAAGCTAAATGAGAATGATCAAATAGGAGCAAACCAGACAATAATGGTTTTACCTCTCCATCCTCCCCTTGTTTTGCTAATTTCTACTAAGAGCTCTGCCCATCAAGTCAAGGCCACTAACACTACTGTCGGCATTTGCACAGAACATCAATGCTAGTGGATTTCTGTCTTCAGACAATTTCTCTCATCACCAGAAACTAGTTTTATATGCATGGTTTAAAGTTCATCTATCAATATCAACAGGTTTCAAAGGCCAGGCACTGGTAAAGTAATTTTGGCCAGATGTCTATCAAAATTAAAGAACTTATCTTACTTAAGCTTTTTTAATACACTAAGAAAAATAATTGAATTGAGAGAATGAAGTAATTCTCTCTCTTCTCAAGTGCCCTTCAATATAAAATGATAAACAAATTAAATGGACTGTGGAGATTCTTGTCTTCATGTACTTACTAAATGTTTTACTTTCAATAAAAAAGACTATCATAATAGTACTTCATACCAGCATTCTTTCATTTATCCCCAAAATAGCCCCACAGGAAATGTTGTAGGAGGAGGAAGAAGGGCAGAGGTAGCAAAGAAGGAAGACTGAAGGGAACGAACAGTGACAAGAATAATTTACAAGTGACTATTGGAAACTAACAGGAAGAACTGTGCAGTCTGAGGATCCAGGGCAATGCCAGCAAGGTGGGTGGCAATTTATAAAAGAGAGAGATTGAAAAAGTCAATCCTTATGGTTGATGGAGAATCTAATCAAAACCACTGCTTCTCTTGCTTATGTAGTGAGTTTATTCTCCAAAGAGTAAAATGTCACTATTCTATTTTGAAATTCTTGAAAATAAGGTCAAACTAGGTGATTACCAAATTTTATTATCAAATCAAATTCCAACCTACTCATCCAATTCAGAAAACTCATTCGCACCACTAATGGTCCAATATGGCGCAAGGACTAAACAGAGGACATGGGTACCTCAGAGCTTGCAAGCCACAGTAACTATAATATAAAACAAGTGATTATTTCAATTTTTTTCCAGAATTTTTTTCAGAGTAGCTCAATAAATTCAATGATGTCCAGATTTACTAAAACAATTTTTATTCATTTCTTCATGCCACAAGAAAGTAAGCTAATAACATCCTACTGAGAGTCCTGTCAGACTAAATCCCTCTACTTCTGCATGTACTGGGATAAATCTTTCACTTTTCATCCCACCACCCACTCAGGGCAAGGCCCTGGGGACAGCTCCACATTACCCTTCACACTCAGTGTCACAGGCCCAAGCCCAAGTGGCCCAATCAGTGCCAAGAAAAGAACAAACCAAGAAAGATTAATTCGCAGATGTTCATGCATTTCACATATACTGTGCCCCATGGTCCGTTGCTAGGGCAACAGGAGACCACCAGTGTGAGCTTTATTGGCTTTATGAAGTGCATCTCCAGGACTATAGTCCAAGAAATGCTGCATAATAATAGTGTAGCTTCTCTGAAACCTTGTTTTATGTTTATCCATGGTTAACTCTGTAAGTATTATACAGAACACCCTTCTTTATAACCTCCAACATTGCCTCTCTGACCACCAAAAACCAAAAAATGTATTTCCTACATTTCCATTTTGGGAAGACCTCCTTTGAACTGATCATCAGACCTCTTGACCAAAAAGTAAATGAATAAAATCCTGTACCAATCTGGAGATCACCATATTAGTGCAGCATACCACACCAACATCATTAAGTCCACACACATACCCACCAGTTGCCCATCTTCTGCTCTGCCTTTTTACCTACCTGCTTAGCTTCCCACTTTCAAGGCCTCAAGAATACTATACAGGTATTCTCCAACACTAAGCTCCAATCCAGCCCTCCTTTTACGTTTTATTTTGTGATAGTCTCACAAAGTTACTCAGGGTGCTGTTAAATGGGTGAACCACTTAAGTTTCTTCATCAACCAGAATTAGAGGCCTCTACCAGGCCCAGCATGTTTTCTACACATCCAGAGAGATTCTGCCTTTAAATATCAGCCTCAGCTAGATGGAACAGCAGAATCAATAAGCCTAATCAGGCTAGTCTCTTTACTGTCATTAAGGGAGCTTCCTGAAATGATTCGCATTCTGTGTCTCCCTTTTATGGTCACTGGGCACTTCAGATGCAACCAGCACAGCTAAGAAACTAGGTTTTATATTTTTATTTCATTTTAATTAATTTAAATTAAACAAGCTTCATGTGGCTACAATATTGGAGAGCGTAGCTTAGGAGGCTTACCTAAAACCTTTCTCTTCATTGTTGAGATCATATTTGATTTGATATTATATGATAATGCTTAGCTGTCTCTGAATGAAGAAGCCTCAAGTCCCATGGACTCTGGACAATGGACAAGAGGTGCTGGAGAGAGACACTGTTTCTATATAAGAGGGCTTTATTATTATAATAACGGAGAGAGAGAGAGAGAAAGAGAGAGAGAGAGAGAGAGAGAGAGAGAGAGAGAGGAGAGCACTAGCTAGCTCCCAGGAGGGAAGAAGCAAGAGACAGTATCTGGCAGTGGAGTGGGAATTTTTCTTAAATGAGTTTGACATCAGTGCACAGGGCAGGGCGTGGCTTCAGGGCCTAGAACAGAATCCCAACATTCATAATTCAAATTTCTCCTTAGTTTATGAAAATATAACTTCAGTTATATGTACATAAGGACAGCCTTTATGTTCACTGCTGCTCACAGTGCTGGTTTCAAACAGCTCCAAGCCCTGAGTCCAGCCAATTATCCTGGCTCTCTGTAAAATCGGCCCAGAGAGCAAACTATACTTCTTCCTTCAGGCCTCCACTCTTCCTCCCACCCCCACCCAGGTTGGAAGGTTAAAATCACAAATGTCGCAACTCTCAGGGCAGTAGCACAGATCAAGTGTTAATCTAAAGGGAAGTGGTGGGTGAAGGGGAGACTATGGGCTGGCAGGGCCAGGAAAGATCTGTAATGAAGAGGAGAAAAATAAAGCCAGTGAATAGATCAATAGAACCAACAGCTTACATTCAGATTCACAGGAGAAAAAACACAAGGAGACAATCATTTCCTGGGAAAAGCTCAAGCCTAATGAGAATTTACTCCACTCCTTTATGTGACAACCAGCCCTTTTGTGACACAGGCTTCCTGACTGACAGGAACCCAGGGCCCCTTAATAGGATTTCCATATTATTTCCAACACCTGCACAGAAGTTATTTGTTTACATTAAAGGAGGCAAGATTCTCAAATCAGACATCTGCTTCTAGTTCAGGCATATCTTAGGAAACCATCTAGAAAGCAGCTTTGTTACCATGGTGACATTTTTTATTTTCCTTCTTTAGTTGGCCCAAAACATTAGCATTTCCAATTTTACTTTGTTTTTCAAAGGGCCAAATGTCACTAAAGAAAATAGAAGTTTTTTTGTTTTGTTTTGTTTTTCCAAAAACAAAACAAAACAAAACAAAAAAACCCCAGAACACTAAAAAGAATTTTCACAAATTTCCAGAATAATTAAAATTACCAAGGGGAAGACTAAATACAAAGTGAGGTGTTATTAGTTTGCTAATGGCACTTTTCTAAGGATCATATCACTAGCTTGTTTAGTACTCCAAACACCTCTTTTCCCCCTCAACTTCAGACCGTCAGAAGTTCAAAAAGTGTCAATTTTAAAGAAAAGAATTCAAAAATTCTCTAGGACATGATGCAATTATATAATGAGCCTACTTCCATGTGAAACAATTCTTCACACTTACCCTATCTGCATACTAAAGTTTCACTGACAATAGTTGAGAATTTGTATGTCCATCTCACTGCCTGCAGTTGAGTAAAGAGTAAGGAACATGTAACCTTTTCAGGAGCATGTTGGTTGCACACAAGATATAACTTTAAACAGTGTAAAGAAGAAAAGGAAGATGACAGGTTGCTTTGGTCTCTAGTAACATAAACCTAGGCACATCACCAACTTTAGAGTGGTACTGACCACTTAAGAAAAGTAACTTTCAGACAGACACTGCTTAATTCAGAAGCATTGGTGACTGGAATTTTTAGGTACTATACTTTATTAAATGTGAACATAGGAAACACATGGGTTAATTCTGATACATCAATCATGTGGCAAACTTAAATCAATGTGATGGATGGTGTTTAATATTTGAACATTAAATACTTATAACACTTAGTTGACTTGCAGTATCAATCCTGAAATAATTTTATTTCTACGAACAGCAAGCTTATTTAAAAGAACCAAAAAAATTGTTGAGAAGTACCACTAACCCTAACCCATCACTTCCTCATGAGGCTACTAATTCACTTCTGCTTCATCACAGGCCACTCCATGCATGATTAGGTATGACCGACTCTTCATGTCCAAAATTATGAATGCTGACACTTGTTAGTGGTGGCTTCACATGCAGAAAGTTGTCTAGGTCAGTAGATAGCTGAATTATTTCATATCATACCACAAACCAAAATATGCAAGATGAACAGAGGTAAATATTGCAAAAACTCTGGGAGAGACAAGCATGAAGTTTTCTTCTTTATGTTCCCTCCATCCCAAAATGGATGAACACTTTAAGAACACAAAAAAGGTGGTGAACAATTCTTGAGAATAATTCTTTTGGAAAAATTATGTATACTTTGAGAAACAAATGCTTCTGAAATTCAAGTGTCAAGTATAACACTTCAATCTTGGGTTCCTCTGAAATATTTTTAAATGTTAAATATAAAAGTACTGTGTAATATTTTTTCAAGAGACAGAAAGCATTCTAATTAAGAAAATTACTGATAACAAGCATCATGATGAAAATGTCTCATAACTGTTGGTTTAAGGGAAAAAAGAATTTAAGCCACCTAAGCAAAATCAGCTAAGGAAGTCAGACCTGACAATCAGCCTACCCTGTTAATTAATATTTGTTCTGCTTCAGCAATTGGTGGAGGCAAGTGCAGCAAAACAAGCGTGACTCCCCCGTCACATCATTAATCCACTCATGCTCACCACCTGAGGACCAGCTGTGCCCTAAAGACATTCATTCATCTGTTCCACAAACAAACAATTACAACACATTTTCTGGAATTAGGGCACCTGTTACATTTCACACAGCTTACATGCCTAGAGGCAGAGATCAATTAATACTGCACAAATTAGTGCATCCTAAACCAATAGAACAAAAGTTCCTGATGGTTTTTTGATGAGCTAACTGTTAACAGTAAATTTCATGATAAAATATCTTTAATATAGTTGAAATGCAACAGCAATGCTAAAATACTTCAAATTACTATTATATTTTAGAAAACAGAAAGCACTACATTAAGTCATCCTTATATGAGGCAACACCCAAAAGAATAATATTCCAAATGCTTAAGATATCTAGAGCTACAGACTTGAGATCTAGGAGGTTAAGTGATTTTCCACTGATTGACACACAGTTTACCTATCACTAAAAAAGGTCCATCTTTTCAAGAACCTGGCTTCTGCATCCTATAAACTACTAAACTGTAAACTGTAAGCTCACATTCTAGACATTTCTAAGTGCTTCCTTGTGGTTTTAAATATAATAAAAAGGCTCTTTTGCTTATGAGAGGACACAAGTATAACATATATTGCATGTATATGTTGATGATGAACAAAGATGTGAATTTTACAAAAATCAAAATGAATCAAAATTTGTGCTCACTTAAGCAGCAAATATACTAAAATTGGGGGGAAATGCAATACTGATCATCAATAAAGTTCTATTTATGTCTTTTACATATAGACAGAAATGTACATCTACTGTACAAGAGAGTATCAGTTAACAGAGGTTCTTAAAGTATATTTTTAATATATATGTGTCCCTATAATACTACAAAGTTTTCCCCCACAAAATATCTAGGGTACTGAGAGAAAGAATCTAATCTGTGAAGCAATAAGAGGGGAAAAAAACAATCAAAGCTTGGGAGCACTGTAAGTAGATCAGGCCAGCAGGATTGACCAGAATGTAAAGGTACCTGTTACCAAACCTGATGATTACCAGAATTTAATTCTTCAGAACCACATAGGAGAAAACAGATACCTCAAAATTAACCTCTGGTCTCCACACACATATCATGGAACACATATATAAATGCACACACTAAATAGACAAATGTATCTAGTTGTGGAGAATACTGGTAAGATATGTTGAAGAGAAAAGGCAGGAGGATCATGAGTTTAACACCATCCTGGGCTACACCTGTGAGGATGAAGACTCTTCTGAAGTAAAGAGTGCTTGTTATTTTTACAGAGGGTCTGGGTTTGATTCCCAGCACCCACATCAGGTGGTTCACAACTACTTGTATATCTAGTTCCAGAGGATCTGATGCTCTGTTCTGGCTGTTGTTGGCACCAGGTACACTAATGTGGTGTACACATATAAACTTAATCTCTTACACAGGCATGTGAAAATAAGCAATTTAAAGAAAAGAATTATACAATGTGATCAGAAAAAAATATAAAAGAGAAATCCTTTTAGACGAAGAAAGCCCTAAAAGTTTTCACAACAAATGAGAAATAATGAATCCTATTTGGATCACATTTCAAGAAAATAAATTTTGTGAACACTCACAGAAGCTAGATTATTGGCTGTGCATTAAAAATATTAAACAGCATTTATTAAGCAGTGAAAAAGTTCTGGTTATGTTCAATGGAGTAGATAGCTCAGTTAAAAGCACTGACCAGAGTTCCATTCCCAGAGCCACATCAGATGATTCTCAACTATAACTCCAGCTCCAGGGGATCTGATGTCCTCCTCTGGCCTATAAGGGTCATGTGCATATCCATCCCACAGCACAAAAATATGCATAAAAATAAAACAAATTTTCAAAACAGTTTAGATGAAGTGTACCTTTTCCCCAATGTCATAAAAGACAAGTGAATGTTATCTATAATCTGTTTCAATGTATTTCAGCAAAGAAACGGACTGCATAAAACATGGCTTTATGTAGTACATAGACAGACATAGAGGTTTTGTGGATAAGAGTTTCTTTGTGCTATTCTCTGTACTTTGTAGTATGTTTTTAATTTCTAACACAAAAGGGTAAGATTAAGTCACTGAAAGAGCTTTCCTTTGAGAATGGCACTGGCAATGTGACCTTGGGTAGGGCCTTTACAACACTAAGCCTTTCCTCAGGTATGCAATAGGGTGAGTATGAAGCCTGCTTTTATAAGTGGCCCCTATTCTAGGAGCTAACTGTGCAAGACAAAAGTATCTTCAAGAGATCAAAGAGGTTAACTGGAGACTCTGGGGATCTCACTGATCAATTTTTATTCTAGGTTTGAAGAAACAGCTTTGTGGACAGGGTGACTGAAGGAAAAGCAGAGGGCCAATCATATTTCCTATTCAAATAGCTTTCTTCAGATTACTGGCTACTGAGTGCTGAGGGAAAGTAGGTTTTTTTTTTTTTTTTTTTTTTTTTTTGATGAGCCAAAATTTTTATTTATTCATTTCTTGCACTTGAAGTACTCCTCCATGACATCCTTGGCCTGAGATTCTTTGCCATAGTCCTTAACCACTACACAACTGCAACCAACCACTTTTCGTGGCTTCCCTTCTCAGTCAATTTTACAGAGGCCTACCCATTACCCTAGTTTTTGGTTGTCATCAACCTTAATTAAATTGATTTGGTGCTCAGCACAAAGTGCCTCCACCAATTTGACATACATAGGCTCATCACAGTTGAATGCAAGCACACACAGATGGGCTTGGAGCTTGTCTAAGGCTTTGGCAGCTTTGTGGATACCATGTGCTAGGCCATCACCAGGGCAGTCTTCAGTGCCTCTTGCAGAGCAGTGTTGATGACCGAATCTTAAACATACCCAAGCCTCCCACTACTGTTTTGCTTATCTGGTTCTTTAGGTATTCTTTACCCTGTGTGTGTGTGTGTGTGTGTGTGTGTGTGTGTGTGTGTGTGCACAGCCCTACTATGCTTGCCACCTGCTTGCCACGCCTAATACCCCTATTGCAATATAAAGAACAAAACTAACTGAGACATATGGTTACTCCTCTTCTGGCCATTTATTCCAATGTTTTTACCAGTCCTTTCTCTATCACACAGAACATTTCAAAGGGCTGAAAAAGTTCAAAATATATGCCTTTTAAACAGTCCTTTAAGACAGGAAAAATAAGTATGCTTATGGGGGTGGGTGTTGCAGAGGTATATAGGCTGCAGATCCTAGAACAGAACTTTGGCCATTAAATCTAAATGTGCAAAGTGAATTGGCAAATAGAAGTAATCACTCTGCTCAAAACCCACTCTCACCTGTAACACCCAGCTAATGAGGCAACAGTGCTCTCCTGGCCTGAATCATACACTTCAGTATGAACATAAAAGCAACCTTATTCTAATTTTCCAGTGATAAACCTTTACTGCCAACAGTGACTAACTGGGAAAGTAAACAGAAACATATGATGTTTTAGTCATCTGTGCAGAATAAGCAGTAACATACAGATGAAACAGAACAAATAGGCATTGCTTTACACACAACAAAGATCACCATAAAAGCCTTTAAGCAAAAACAAAAAATTCTCATAGAATAAAAAGTGTAATATGCATACACTCACAAAATCACTTAGTTTGAAAAATATACAAACCTTTAAAATTAACTACAACATCTGTGTTAATTACAGTGGTGAAATATAAGCTCGATATTGATGGATTTTGTAAGAATACAGGCAAATACTGTGATCAGGATTTTAATTGAGTACGGAGGTTCTGGAGATAATTGGGCAATGTACAACTTCATATCCTATGAAGACATGCAGTATTTGGTGGAACACATTTTGAAAAAAATAACAGTCTTCACCACTTAGAAAAGAAAAAGTTTGCCCTTCTGCTGTATTTTACATATAAAAAATGGCAAATCCATTAGTTCTGATAAGAAAGGTGCCATATTCAAGAAAAATCACAAGAGATTATGTACATAAATAAAATGGTGTTAATAAAAATATGTTCAATAAGAGGGTATGGAAGAACTCATGGAGCTGATCAACATTCTGTAATTGTGAGTTTATCTGTTTCAGTTGACTTTACTTTTCATGTATGTTTTCTTGCTAGAGTATTGGGATTATGTAGACACTGGATGTAGGGAATAGTAGTAAAAGTAATTTCTCAGCCTTTGGTTCCTATCAAGTTTAGGCAGTTTGGTGGTTCTTGGTCTAAGCTACTGACCATATTTTAGTCAGATGAAAACTGAAGAGTGATTCAAGTTCTGAATGGCTTGGAACAACTTTAGCAATTGGGAAGGTTTTGACAGCAAGTAGCAATCAATGTCCCCTCTGGTAGACATAGAACCAATTACATTTACCTCAAATCCCTCAGTGGTTCAATACACAAAAATATTTCCTAGGTTTTATCTATCTTTTTCTAGGGTTGAGAAATATAGAAGGAAATGGGAGAAATGGAATGGGAGATGGTGAGCTCTTTTACTTAGAAATCATAGGTAGGAATTCAGTTTGGTGGTCATTGGGACTGTCTACACTACTAAAGGTAAGAGTACATTAGCAGTCTGAGTTTCTTGCCATTTTCAGACCTCACATGTAGGGCTTTCTATTGGTCACATACAGTCAGCAGATAGCCAAGACAAATAAGGAAGGTGCCAGGTGCTATGCCCCCTTATTTCAACAG
This sequence comes from Sigmodon hispidus, assembly GCA_004025045.1. NCBI lineage: Eukaryota > Metazoa > Chordata > Mammalia > Rodentia > Cricetidae > Sigmodon > Sigmodon hispidus. The sequence continues at coordinate 320,448 of PVIH01000468.1, forward strand.
TACTACTACTGTACACAATGTTTTAGTTTCTTATCACCTAGTAAATTGATTCTAGGACTCCCTACAGTGCTTTCTCCTTTAGATCCATATTTACATTCTCTCTCAGTGTCAAAAAACTTCAGATGAAAGTCTGCAAATAACAGGCTTAAGAATGAACTTGGCTACTGGAGCTACAGAAAACTAGATCAATAAAGCCAACAGCATGTGATTTAGTGGGACAAAACTTCAGAGAGGGAAAAGGAAAAGGAGGGAAAGAGCTAACAATTTAGTAAGAGATTTCTCTGCTTTATTTGGTTTCCCAAGGAAAAGTACCTTAATTACTTGGATCTTTGCAGTGAGCCTAAACATTTGTTTGATAAGCTGCTTTGGAATCTGTCCTTTTTAATAATAATCAGTAGCATCAAGAAAACATTTTTTTTTAAAGAATGTCTCTCACAAACACACCCACAACTTTGTATAAATCAAAATTTTGGTACAATATCAAAATGTTACAATGAGACTATGTAATACTGCCCACATCTTCATTTCATGCAACACTAATTACTAACAGCAGATTCCAATTTTTCTACACATTACAGGCTTTTAGAGGAGCTATAAAATTTTTCAGGCACCATTAATTTAAATTTGTATTGAAATTTCCTTTTGACAGATGGCCAAAAATTTACTCATTATTTAGAGTACAAGAGCTGCCTGTTTGCACATTAAAAGAGGAAAGGGAAAATTCTAAATCCAGAAGGAAATTTATGTTACATTCATTACCTGTTAAATGTTAAGGAAAACTATTGTGAAAGAATGAATTATTTGACACTAACACAACTAGCAGACAACTGGATCACTGGTTGCTACAAACCACTCCCAGTCATACAATCAGCCAGAAATCACAAAAATCCCTTCTTAAGCATGAATTCCTTACAAGAGGATAAGGATGCTCAATGGAACAGGCAACTGCATCTGTGAGCATGATAGGCAACAATTAAGAAATTAGCCAACTATTTCACCTTGTAAAGCCTACAGACAATTCCAGATCAGATACAGCACACTTCAGGTATGGATTTGTAGCTGTCATTCGTAATTATATCAGAGCAAAACCATCAATTTATTTTCTTGGTACTTTCCCTGGCTTCTAGCTATTCTGACACTTCCAGACTCATTCGAAGTGATTATAGATGGTTTAAAAATAAACCTTACTCTCTCTTATATGAGGTGATATAAATGTAACTGGTATAAAATATATAAATATTTTCACAATATTCTGTAAGTGGGCCTGAAGAGGCGTCTTCTGTTTTGTCCACTAAACTTCCTGAGGGTATGGTATACATCATGAGCAGCCAGGGAATGTTTATAGGATAGCCTCAGGCATGCTTCCTCAGAGCTCCTATTAGCCAGTCTTGACCACCTTATATACTCATTACTTCTAAAGTACATGTGGAGAACATATGATTATACTCTAAAAAGTTTTTTAATGTGGGTACTGATGTGAATAGTATACAACAAAATGTACAATTGCAATTACATAATTAAATTTAATGTGTACATTTCTAATTGTTGACAACTGTTTGGTGTAGGTGCCCTTTCAAATTCAAAGATTCTTAAACAGTAAAAGGAATATACTCAATATTGAATTTCCATTACTTAAGGGCTCTGAAAACAATATTAATTTTAAAAAGAGTAAAGTACCATTCATAATGAAAGGAAAAATTGTATCTGGGTAAGACTTTAGTTTTAGATACAGTTCACAAAACAAAAACAAAAAACAAAAATAAAAATAAACTGCTGTAGTTTTGTAGAGGGCCTAACTAACCTATGAGCCACAACATTTAATTACTTAAAACTCAAAAAGACAAAATGACAGTATCCATATTGTGGACTACTATTTCAGAACTGGGATACTTTGTAAGGAGTAAGTAATGCAATGACACGTGCTACAAAATTGGACATTCACATGGTATATTTCCACTACACCTGACCCAAAGGTGATGGAAGCACTTTTACAGTCTGTTCATTTTCTATATGACAGCTTGTGTTTTTGTTTACATACTATAGAATTCAAATGCCCTTAGCCTATCTCATTCTGGTATCACGCACAACAATTATATACAAACTATTAGTCCCTAAGTATGGTTTTCCTTCTCTACAACTTACATATAAAGAAACACAGAAGGTAAGTAAGACAGATTATAATCTTCAGAGAATGACTTGCCCTGTTACACACCTAAGTATTACAAACAGAAAATGCAACGTCTCTGGTAAACAGAAACATTCTTATGAATAGTTTGTCTCTCCCTTCATGTTGAGCATGAACCTAGGACCTCCACATACACTAAGCACAAGCTCCAGTCCAAACAGATGTTTGATGTTTTAATGAATTTGTAGGCAGATTGTTAACTAAAAGAAGTATTTATTTCTTATTAATTAATATACTTTATTGAATTGTTTTAAAGCAGTTGCTTTTTTAACATAGTAAGATATTAATATGAACTATATAATCTGACATGTGACTCAACCTTCTTCTAAAATCTGATCCTTAAAAAAATATGATCATGTTAATAAAGACCAGCTACACATATAAGATGACCACAGTTTGGTAAATGCAACCCAAATTACTCTCTAAACCTCAAAGCATCCATTATTAGACATATTCCCATTATAAAATCTCTTTAAACTATTCTTGTGTCTGAATTGAGTCCTACCTTGATGGAGTCTCTGTCTGAAGGCACAAAGGAGCAAGACAAGCAGAGAAGAGTGGCAAGAAAAAAAAGAAAAGTGCTAGTTAGTTTACACAAAATCATACAGTTATCAAACCAGACCACGCTAAATAATAAATTGAACAGATGTCAACTCTGCAGTCAGGTTAATTATTAATATTATTCTAACAAGCTCTACAAAGCACTGGTTCACCTTTGACATGATTTAAAATGAACCAAAGTTAGCCATTCTTATTTATGTACCTTATTGACTTTTCCACTTATGAAAGAGTTTATAATCATGAGTCAACTCTGTACCACAGCATTAAGATAGCTGGAAAACAAATACTACAGTACTCTTACCATCAAAGAAGGTAAATTTATGCTTATGTAATATGGACAATTTGCCCCTGATTGTGACTCAGGAAATGACATTGAAACAGCAGTAGACAGAATCATTTTTATTACAAGCCACACCCTTTGAAACAAATAAACCATTCCTGTGTTAAATAATCATAAAGAATTGGTGAAGGAATTTTTTTCCATCTTTGTGGTTAACTATTAAAAAATTATCAGTAAGTGTAGTTCACTTCTTTGTTAGGACTACAGGCTCCCCAATAATGACACAGAGACTTATTGTTAACAATGAAAGCTCACCAGATAGCTTAGGCTTGTTTCTAATTAGCTCTTAAGACTTAAGTTAACCAAGTTCTATTAATTTACTTTCTGCCATGTGGCTTTATTACTTCATCTTGATATTGCCCATCCTGCTTGTTCTGCATCTTCTTGGCATCTATGCCTTCTTCCCAGCATCCTCTCTGCCCCTCAAAAATCCTGCCTAGCTACTGGCCATTCAGCTTTTTATTAAACCAATCAGAGACACATCTTCATAGTGTACAAAAGATTATTCTACAATCTTATATGTAGAGGGACTTTTCTTTTGGCTGTCAGCTCACAAAAAAAGACAAGGATACTTAGATCAATTATAAAAGCTCAGCCTTAGTTTAGCTTGTTCCTAACTAGTTCTTATGACTTAAATTGACCCATATCTTTTAATCTAAGTTCTTTTATGTGGCACAGTTACCTTTACTCTGTATTCCCCTGTTTTCTCTCCATCTGGCTGGAGACTCTGCCTTTCTTCTTCCCCAGAGTCCTCTCTGTCTCCGTAAGTCTTGTCTAACCTTTTCCTGCCTAGCTATTGGCCATTCAGTTTTTTATTAAACCAATCAGAAAGTGCCTTGGCAGATACATCTTTACAGTGTAAATAAATATTCCACAACAAGTAAGCAATATAAAACATACAGTAATATTAAAATCCATATGTATTTTAATATTTATATATTTTAATATAACTTCCTGAGAGGAGAAGGAAGGCTAACTTGAGAGAACACAACTGAACCCCTCAGTGGTTGTTATTTTAAAAAATTCAGTTAACCTCGTGCTTTTAAACTGCAATAAGCAAAAGAGGTAGTATTTAAAACAACAAATATTGTCAGTTTGAATTGCATCATTTGAACAAGACAAGTAGAATTTTTTTTTTTTAAAAAAAAACACTTTTATTTATTTATTTATTTGCCTTGGTGTTTGCCTGGAACTGGAACTACAGACAGTTGTTAGCTGCAATGTTGGTGCTGGGAATTGAACCCGGGTCCTCTGGAAGAGCAGACGGTACTCTTAACCGCTGAGCCATCTCTCCAGCCCCCGACAAGTAGAATTTTTTACTATGCTCTGTAGGTTTATCTAATTTACAAATAATAATTTAAATGATCAAATATCAAGTAACCCTTTATAAACTTAAGTTTTCCTCACAAACAATCTAGTCAAAGCTGACTATTAATGCTCATGTTATTTAAATCAAGATTTCACTACTGATTTATACTTAGGAAGCAAGGGATCAAAGGTGGTGATCTGCAGAGCTGGAAATTTAGTTCAATGGTAGAACCCTGCCTAGCATATATAAGGTCCCTAGGTTCCATCCCCACAAGAGCTAGGGTAGGAGTAGGAGGAATGGGGTGGCAAAATCTGGAAATAGATCTTTACTTTCTGGGCAACACTAGGGTATCATGTTGCAAATGACTACTTCTAATAATTTATCTATCGTCTAGTGGAAATCTTTTTATTTAGAAACTGGCAAAATTAAATTTAAAGACAGAATCAATAATAGCATCTGGGATCTATCACTAGAAGATACATAATGCCCCACTGATACCCCAATGATCACTTACCTCTTTGGTGATCATTATCATGGTGCTTTTTCTCATCCTTAATTGGGAGGTGAGATTGACCTCCTAGTGCACTAGAGAGGGCTAGAAGTCCTGCACTGCTACCAATGGGTGGAATGGCTGGGGGCTGAAGCCCTGAAGGATGTGGTGTCAGAGGCACAGGCAGACCATGTCCATGTGATAAATGCTGAGCTTGGAGTTGTTGCTGCTGTGAAAAATTAGACACAGATATTGAATTTGTCCCTTTTATACCCCTTAAAGAGAGGAGGTACAAATAAACAATAAAAACAATATTGTACTCAAACAGTTACCCTCATCATGTATCTTTAAAAACATCAGATGAGGGGGAGAGGAAAGGAGAGATACATAACTGACATGTTACTTCCAAACTCTGTTTTATGGTTTTTTTTTTTTTAAAACATGTAGGGTAAACAATCTAAGTTTTTAAAATGGTAAAACTGGCTAAGTAATTCTCGAAAGACGGGTGATCTTTAACAAAGCTTTTGTATTATTTTGTTTTAGAACAAAAACCAAAGATCCAGCTATCATGTATTTCTAATCAAAATGTCTATGTGAATAACTGTTGAAGCAGCCATGTTGAACAAGAAAAGCTGAAAATTGAGAAAATTAGTGCTAAACAGTTGTCCCAGAACCACTGCACAGCATGGAGAGAGAGTTAATTCGAAAGAGAAAACCTGAATTAACAACCCAGAAAAGGAAACTGTTGCAGCAGCAGTTTTAAGCCCTTTATGTGTCCTCAGTGGCACTTGAGCAAATTACTAAAGAAAATCCAATGTAGCAAGGCTTGGGTTCTCCTGTAGGCTTGCTCAATAATGCTGAAATAATTGGGCACTCTGTGCACGTTTAGTGATGCTCGAATGAAAAGCTAGAGGCCTGCCCTTGTACTCTTCTCTAGCAGCTGACTTGGTGTTGTGACAGGTTTATTTGAGTGGGACTGTGATGCATGCACCAATAACTATGCTGACAAGAGTTTAAAGTCATTTTTTACCAGCACACTGGCAACACATGGAGAAAGCCTGTAAGAGGTTGGGATGGGAGTGCTTGACCTCAGCAGAGACTGAATAAAGCCTGTCTACAGCAGCTACTGTGGGCAGGTTTACTGCCTCTGCTGAATGGGAAAGAGGAGACAAGGGAAAATGTTAAGTTAAATACACCCCACAACAGGAAACTCTTCAACTCAAACCCAGATAATAAAATTCTATCAGAACATTGCTGGGCAATCCGGAAGACAATATGTAGTCACCAATATTTTACTACTTTAAATAAGTCACTTTTTAAAGGTCAAATCTATAAAAGCTAGAATCCTTTTATAATTTTCTTTCTTAGCAAGATTTGGCAAAATAATTTTCAAAAATGAAATTACCTAAGACGAAACTTACAAAGGCTTTTTAAAGTATTTCCCCAAAGAGTTAAAAATTTTCTCGTTTAAATTACTTTTTTTTTTTTCCTCTCCTATGTGCCTTCCTGTATGTGTCTGTCAACTCTTTTCTCCTGCTGACTTGCACCTACCTTCTGGCTTCATACATTTAACATATAACAAGCAAAGGTGAAACAACTAAGAAGGATATGCATATACCTGATTTAGAAAATGGGAGCAGTACTCAGATGCTCCATCAACCTAACTTCATATTCCATGTATGTAAGAGCTTTTCCTAAACGTAGTTTTTAAATTAGATGTTTCTTCCCTAGGAGTATGAACCTCCTAAATGGTTGCTCAATGCAAAGTTGTCAGTCTTAAAAGCATATATTCATGAATAACAAAAATGGACTCAGTAAGTTGTATATGTGTGTGCATATGTATGTATAATGTACATATAGTATACATATGTACATACACATAAAAATACAACTTGCTGAGTTTTATATATACACACGTATGTGCACCCATATGCATACATCTATGCACATATATATACATATATAGGTGTAACAACAACAACAATAAGAGGCTATCAACTTGAAAGTGGAGGGGTTCAGGGTAAGGTAGTTGGGAGGAACTGGAAAGATGAGGGGGAGTGACGACATAATTCTATTTCAATTAAAAGCATATAAAAATTAGTTTCTCATTTGAGAGACCCAAATCATCTTCTCAATTCTTTATTTACTGTTAACTAGTTGTGACCAAAAGTATAAAAGCAAAATTATATTTTCTAAATGTGTACAAACCTATGTGCCCAATTAATACAGAATATAAATAAATACAAGCAATTTTTACTTTAAAATTTAGTTCAATTTATTGAAAAACTGTTCGAAGATTTTCAAAAATTCTTTTTTTCCCCTCTAATTTTTACTAACATTTTATATGTATAGCTTGGGCCTATGGCTGCTTATACTTCTGAGCTCAACTGGAAAGCAACTACAAGTACCTCAATGTGTCTCTTCTTTGCTGCAGTCTATGTAACACCAAACCTTCAGACACAGAAACATCCACACACCTGATACACTGAAGAATATTTATGTCATTGTACATAATATAAAAGCCTCAGCCTAAGTGAATATCTTCAAGGGTTCTAGCTCTTCTTTCTCAGAGAATAATAAAGATTTTTTTTTTAAAGGCATTAACTACCTTATTTTTTCTATTCAACCAGGACCAGTCTGTCTGCTCTACAGGAAAACCACAGTATGCTTCGGGTCCCCAGTTTGGTCTACTCTCCCTCACAATAGTGCAAACAGGGGCCTTATCTCCCTTTCCTCCCTTATGTGCACTTTCAAGAAAGACAATTCACCCCAATACAATGAGGATGGGGACACGGATTGGGGGGGCGTGAGGAACACACAGAGCTTGATACTACTCTAATAAAATGCCTCTTTGAAGGCTATTCCATAGTTTTGAAAGGAATACCCTCCCCAAATAAAACAGTTCAAATTTCTTAGTACTCAAGACCTTCAATAAAACTACCATCAGTTTGACTATACACTACTGTACAACATCCAATAAACTTTATCTGAAATACTAGTGAGTACTAGTGAGCACGCTAAACTTCCATATCTATTATTACTAGTCATCATTAACACATATATGTACTCAATAATTAGTCTCTGTACATTTAAATTTTCTTCATCCTATTCTAATATCATTGTGAAAGAATGCTGCACCCTGGTTATGCTCAATCACTTTGATTCAAATTACTGTAACACTGTCTCTGAGCTTTGAAGGCCCTTGAGGACAAATTATTTAAATAACATTCAATAATCTGAGAAAATAAAAGGGATTTGTATAGGGACAACTAGATGTAGCTGCATATACTAAAACTTGCTATAACTTTCTGAACAGAGCTATTTTGGTTAAAATCTACAAGTATTTAATATTTCTTATTCCTATTATCTATCAAAGAGATTATCAACTAGGTTCAGCAACATCTTCTAAGTAGGTTAATTTTGGTTTTATTTTTTCTTAATGATGCAAACTTCAAAATATAAAATACAGTTAAAACAAATTTAAAAGTTAACTGATTCTACTATATTTTTCATTTGCAACAATTTAAAAATGAATAGCTACTATCTAAAATAAGCAAGGCTCATAATATAGCAAAAAACTTGCTATACCATTTGGTACCTCTTCACATTAAAAATATGGACTTATTTTTTACTGTTGAACTTTAAATTTTAGTATAAATTTTAAATATCTCAAAGACAGCTACCACCAACCTTTCCTTAAATCAATGAACTCAAGATACCCAATCATATGACTGTATGCTTAAAGCTTTTGTTTCTACTGAATATATGGAATTTCCATTTACTCTTTGCCTAGTTTCCACTAATGTTAACATCATATACAATGTTTAACAAAGTTTACCAAACTAAGAAAATTATCATCAGGACATAGCTGTTACCCCAACTACCAACTGTACTCAGATGTCCCTGTTTACTTAACACTAATGCACCTTCTCTGTTCCAGAACTGCAGCCATGACATCCTATTCACATTTAAACAGGCTTTAACTTTTCAATTATTAAAAAAAGCCTTTAAAAATTTTAAAATCGTAATAATAAATGATGATCCTATTGTTTGATAACATATGGTATGAATAGGTTTAGAGAAGATAAAATGAAAAGGCCACTATAAACTCATGTCACAAATCATTTATTCCTATAAAAAGTCTGAATAAAAACATTCATAATATTCTCCACAATGAAACAATTATTACATGTTTTAAAAATATAAAACTACATATGAAATGCTTTTTAACATGTCACTAAAAGTATTTCAGACACTGTAATACTCCAGCTGATTTTTACAATTGATGCTTACAGTAATATGTCAGGCTCCTTTTTGTGATTAGTGGCTATTTTCCACATTGGTTTCCAAATGCTTACCTTAGGAGCTATCCTAGCACGAGAGCTAGCCTTAGACACCATCTTCTTTAAAGTAAATTCATTAAGCCAACAATGGTTAAACTTAACTCCAACACTTTCACTGAAAAATGATTTTAATAAATTAAATATCAAATGAGGTAAAAAATTAAATTTTAAAAAGAATCTGTACTATGCCTCCTTCTCAACAAAGCAGAATCCATGGAAAGGAGCAGGTTTTCTGCAGATCCCAGAGTATTACCTATGACCTCCTTGCAGCATAGTGGGTCCACCACCTTCTCATCTCTGTCCATCTTTGCTTGCTGCAAAGCTTTCCTACTTTATCCTCTCATAAAATAGATGAAATCCTCTCTTTTAAAAGACCAAAGGAAGAGAAAAACAGGATACTGACATAGTTTTGTTACTAAAATAATTCAATATAAATTACTGCCCTGTATAATACAAACCAGCAAGTTTAAAAAAAAAAAGTTAACTTTAAAAGAATTAATCTTATCCTCCTCCCCAATCATGATTAAAAAACTAAAGAGGAGGGCGTGAACTATAGGAACAATTTAAAAATAAATCCACTGAGACAAAAAGTATCTTAGAAAAATTGTTTTCACTCAAAATTTCTGGCAGGCCATACCTTCATTTGTATGCCTTATTTCACTAAAATATAATAAAAACAGAAAAAAGGATATGAAAGGGGGAATTTGTTGGGAGGTAGAAGGAACTAATGGGGCAGACTATGATTAAGGATGGGGGTGAAACTGTAAAAGGGTAAATCATCTCAACATTAAAAAAATTAATTTCTTCTGCTTCCCTCCTAACAGGTCATTCAAGGAAATAAACATTAGAATGCAGCAAAATTTAAACTCAGGTAAGTAAATACTCCATCCAGATAATTTAATTCAGTCAGTAATTATGACTGAAAATACCTAGCAGCAAGGTAGCAGACACAACCTTAATTCTGTTCATTGCACTTCACTGGTCATTCCTTAAGAAATAATTATTTCTTTATAATCTTTTTTTGGAAAGAAGGGCAGAAATCTATTTTACAGAAAATACCTTTTGAAATGTTGTCTGTCTACTAGTAAAAAGAAGAATTTCTTTTAATCAAATGTTCCCAGAATTTGATTACCAGGGCCCAACTAGCCAATGATGCAGCTGGGGCTGACAAAGGTAGAAACAGCTGCCATTGCATTCTGCCATCCCCAGCCCAGCCAGCTTTCTTGCTCATTATTCCACCCTTCCTGTCTACCAAATTCTCAACAGCAAAGTTCTCAAACTCCATGCATCTTCATTAGAAACAACAGAATCTTAACAGCAATGAGCACATTCAGTGGCAATCAACATCTTGGTTTCTGCCCTTCACCCTTTGCTATCTTGTTTCTTAAAAAAAAAAAAAAAACTATCCCAACAAGTAGTATCAGAGGGACACTGAGACAGCAATAATGGATTTATAGCACATTGTTGTCATTTTGTTTGTTTGTATTTTAATACTCACAAGTCATTCCTTGGTAACCTGAGAACACAAGTGGAAATTTAGACATTCTAGTGTCAATGACTAGAGAATGGATCTCAGCCTCTCAAACCAGAGCCTGTGTCTCAGAAGCACACAAGCAACCTTCTACCAGTCACAGAGCATGTTCTCATCCAGCTGGAAGAAACTATGTGAAGAAAGAAAGATAGGCCAAAGTAGACTTTAAGGAGCCAGAAGGAGGCACTGTGCTATGAAATAGGGCAGAGATGATAAAAGTGCTACCTGGCTTATGAAAAAACTTTCAAAACAGAAACCATTATTAACCATCTCACAACTATGGGGTTGGGCACAGCCTAAGAAGACATTCAAAAAGCATTAAAAAAAAAAAAAAAAAGAAAAAAGAAAGAAAAAAAGAAATGGCACAAGAGCCACTCAGCTGCAGTTCTCACTATTTATGAGCAAGAAACAGTCACTTGGTTATTTCCAAGCTTATTTCTTATGTGACCATGGGACAGTTATTACATTTACCTCTCAAAGCTGTGAATATTATAATATATCTGCTATTGTTACTGGGAAGAGTATTTACACCTCTCAAACACATACAAAAGAAGGAATAGTATATCAGTTACTTTTATATTGCTATGATAAGGAGGGAAGCTCTTTTGCAAATGATATTAATTTAAAAAGAAATTACTTCATTCTGAATTAATTCAGAGCACATAATAAAATTATGGGGTACATAGTTATTAGGAAACAAGTTATATGGTGCCAAGGATCACTCCATAGATTACTTAGCTTGCCATAATATGACATTTTGAACTATATAACATCACTTCTGTAGTATTCCTACTTAAAACAAAAAAAGACCTTAACCTGGCTCCAATCTTGAAAAAAATAGAGAAAAAGAGAGAGAGAGAGAACACCAAACAAACAAATCCAGAATATAGAATTTTCCACAGGCTAGTCTAGAATCTTTAAAATGTAAACAAAATATGTAGTAAAATGGTATGGGAACTATTGCAGAGTCAAGAAGAATGACGAGATATGGAAAGAAAGGTGGTCATATATAAACCCTAAATTTGAAACAATCCAAAAACACAAAAACAAAACAAAACAAAACAAAAACAGTGCTAACAATAAAAGTGCTAAAAGACATGGTGGACAGTCAGATAAATAAAATGACAACTCTCATATTGGACAAAAGAATAAGTTAACTGCATTGTTCCAAGCAAAAAGACATCCTTTTTCATAGAAGATAAAAATTTAAGTATTAATGGTAAAATATTATCACTGTCTCACTTTCAAGATGGTCAATACCTGAAGTGAATGTATGCATGTGCACAAGTGACAAAGCATTGTCTGGCATATTATCTCATGAGCATCTGGTGGTTGTTTCACTGCATATTCAAATTCCCTCAACTATGCAGTGGGATTCAGGAGTCATTTGGGAAGCTTAGAAGCACATCTGTGGAGTACTGGGACCCTGAATGGGGCATTACCAGATCCCACTGAGAGGCTGGGACACTGACATTCCTTCCTGTTTGTTCCTGCATTCTTGGGGAGTGGCTCAAACCATCCATTGTGAGACATTTCCACTCTCCAAAAATTGTCTTATGGTTCAATTTGTATCAGTGAGTGTTTATATAACCACTTAATAAATATTAATCCTTTTATGATATATTGCAAGTAGATATTTCACAATACCTGGCATCACATGTTGGGCACCATTTGTAGAATGAGGTGGATTTTTTTTTTTGACCCAGAGTAACCCCACAGTGTGAACCTGCCCACCACTGCTTATCTAGAACAGCAATCTCAAAGTGTCAAAGAAACACAGGGATGCTTATGTTAATTTTATGTTGTACGGCCTATGGCTCAGCCATATTGTTAGCTAACTCTTTCATCTTAATTTATTTTTACTAATCTGTCCTGCCATATGGCCTGTGGCTTACCTAGGTATTTTGTTATATTGTGGCTTTTTGAGCAGTTGGATCTCATCTCTCTCTAACTCGGTCCTCCTTCCCCTATCTATGCTTTGATTTCACACCTACTTCTAAGGTGCCCGCCATAGGCCAAAACAATCCTTCTATTTCACATAATAAATAAAAACATTCCCATATCACAAATATGGAGCATGAGAGACAAACCTATGTCCTGCCTACCATACAAAGATTTTTGCACCTATTAAAGGCGTTGGCAGGTGCAGATTAAACTAATAGAAGAATCAAGAGTAAAAAGTACAAAGGAGGAAACTTTTTCAAACTAAGCACTGTTGATGACATAAAGCATGGGACCCTCTGGGGGAGGGGAGGGCATGTGTGTAGAACAACCCGAGAAAGAAGCTCACTTTAGAACATGTTTCTTCTTTTGAACAAGTCATAATCTCAGAACCCTTAAAACTGCCCTAAGGGCAAGATGGGTAACAAACAAAGCTAGTAAATTCCATGCTATAATGAGTCAATGTTCCACTGCCTTCCCTGAGATCATAAAATAGGGGCAAGAAGAGGAGCTTCTGTACTTCGCCAACGCTTATTACAACAAACAATGGAGTTCTACAACATTTCATTCTAGCTATAGGTGGTGAAGATGTTACAGTAGAAAATCCCTATGTTTAAATCAGAATGGAGATGGTCACCATCACCCCAGGTATAAGGAACTTGTGAGGTTTTTAATTCTATCTGTGGCCAGAAGACCCTTCGCTATAGCCTTCCCTTTTACCTTCACTCTGTTAAATATTCCTCCCCGATCTCCTTGGCCTGCTATTGTGGCTATTCTACCATCTTCATGGTCCAACATGGCACCTTTTTCTGAGCCCAAAACACTTAGGGAGATTTTTATTAGCCTTGCCAATGAAAATCCTGCTAGCAACCACCCCCCCTTGGTTTTGGTCTTTATAGAGAATCTAATTCTAAGCAAATTAATAATGAAGCCTTAATTAAGGTACTCAAAAAAAATTGTAACACCTCAAATGCCTGTTGTATGTTTAAGTTATAGTTATTGAGGTCATCAAGTCAAAGAACTGTGATGAGAAAGCTTTCTGTGGTTACTTGGAACACTCTTAAAAATGGCTATATTTAAAAAAAAAGACATATTTCATGTATCCTGAACTTCAGAGGTAGAAGGAACATTGGATGCTATCTAGACAGGTTGCTTTGCAACAATTTGACAGCTTATATTTGTTGCATATTTATTCATAATTTTATTCATATAGTTATAATAAATCTTTAAAGTACTCAGACTCATGTCAGAAGCAGTAACTATTTTATATATATGAAAAAGAATATATGTATGTGAGCGTGTGTATACTATGTTAACCTTTGCTAAAAATTATGCTCAACTATGCTAAGCAAATACTATGTGTAGCATTCTGTTTTCTATTTTGTAATTTTAATAACAGAAAGACTGATAATCGGCACTGGATTAACTTCACCTATCTTATATACGTATGTCAAACTGCTTATGTTGGAGTCAGAAGACAATGTACTAGAGTTAGTTCTCTCCTACCATGTGGGCCACAGGGATTGAACTCCTGCAAGCATCTTTACTGGGAAGCCACCAATCTAGCTCTGGTTCTGGTATTGTGGGTTGCTTTCTATTTATTTATTTTTAATTTTTTGGTGTCAGGGTCTGTCTAGTATATAGCTCTGGATGTTCTAAAACTTACTATGTAGACCAGGATGCCCTTGAACTCACAGAGATCAGTCTGTCTCTGTCTCCTAAGTGCTAGGATTAAGAGTGTGTACTAAGTTGGCTATTAGTAGCTTAGTAACTAGCAAGATCATGATCATATACCTATGCTGATTATAAACTGCAAATGCTTTATCCCAGATGCTGGCTTGCCATCTCATTTTCTCTTAAGGAGTCTTTTGAAGAAATTGCCATGTTTAACTAAGTAATAAACACAATCTTTTCCTCAGTTTGGATCTTCTTTGACCCGTTTGAGAAATTAGACAAAAATAGTATGAGACTTTTTTGAAGTTTTGTAAGATTGTCTCTAAAAATGACTTCTGCAGATCAAGAGATACAGAAATCAAATTTCCATTTTCTCCACAAGAACAATTAGCTAACTCTAGCATCTGTCTACAATTTCTGATACAGCACTTTAAAAAGATTTACTTTTATTTGTGTGTAAGTATTAGGCTGCATGTATATATAAATACCATGAGCAAACAGAGGCCAGAAGAAGGTAGAGGATCCCCTGGAACTAAAGTTACAGAAAGATGTGAACCATGAAGTAGGCACTGAGAATTGAAATGAGCCTTCTCCAAGAGCAACAAGTGCTCTTAACCATTAACCCATCTCTCCAGCTCCTATGTCTGAGTACTTTTAATCTTGGAATAAGATTTTCTAAATGGGTCACAGGAAGCTCAAAGTATAAGAAAAGGAGTGGTAATAGTTATTACTCAGTCAAAATGAAAAGCTTTTTGTTTCTTAAATGATACCTTATAGAAAAAGAGAATCTAGAAACTGAGACCTTTTAACACATAGCCAAGAGATGCTTATGATCCTGAAACCAGTTAGAAACCAACTAGAATCTGGGCTGAAAAATAAGCCTTGCCTAAATATAGGCTTAAAAAGACTATTTTAAGATGGAACACAGAAGTATTTAATTTTTTTGAAGTTCATAATACTATGCAGAGAATAAATAAAAGCAACATGAATGAACAGCAGAAAATAGCTAGAAAGAATTCAGTAGCTCAAACCAAAACAGAGTGATGCTTGGATAAGAGCTGTAGCAGCAGGCTAAAAGGTAGATCAAATCATTTACATAGGCTAAAAGAAAAAAGGAATAGAATTTTGCTCCTTTTTTTCCAACTAGAAATGTTATATATATATACATTTCTGTTATATATATACATATAAAACAGAAACAAAGAATAGCAAGAAATTAAAAGTCAAGAATAATCCTAAAGAAACCACTATAATTGGTATTTTCAATGCATATATAAGCATTTAAAGATGAAAACAATATCAATCTATCTTTTAGTTTAGTCTGCTGTCTATTCTATCTTTTCCTATGTAGTATATATCAAGAACATTGTACTGTATCTCTAAGCGATGCTTCCTTTTTGGTAATTGCTGGGTGATTTGTTATTACCTAAATAGGGTAGTATTCTCTTAAGTGATTTCTAGTTACTAGATGTTCAGGTTGTTTCCACTATTTTATACATAGCTACATGGCATTAAAATGTAAATGTACACCCATACCAGTTAAGACAGTTATTCTTCAGGTTACAGAATAAACAATAAAAGTAGTTTAAATAATATTTTGATTTCTCATATAACAAGAAGAAAGACATTTTCTTCACTGGGGAGAAAAAGAACATCTTTTGTTAAATGAAAAAAATAAAACACTCCTTTATGTCTCATTAACTTGGATATGCCATGTGCCCATGTATATGTAAAGAAGACTGACAAGGCATCTAGAATTGACAAGGCATCTAAAATATTAGCCTTCACTGTAGAAGTTGGAACTCATCTACAAGAAAGAATGATCATTTGTCTTTCATTGTAAAGTTAATGATTATTTCTACATAGGGTTGATGTAAAAATTAAAACACATATAAATGCTTAGCATAGTACATGAAAAAAATACACAAATATCCAGTAAAAAATGTTGTTTTTGTAGTCACTATTTGTGAGGTAAATAAATAAAAACCTGAAAACACATTAAATATAGAGAAATCACCAACATAAAAAGGACCCTAAATTTTAAAATAAAAATTCCATAAATATTAAAATAGAAATAAAAATTTAAATTAGACAAATTAGTGGCTATCAACTCCAGCCTTAAGCTTTATAGAAGAGAAAATCTAAATGGCATTACTAAGATCATATGACAATGAGGTGTGTATATTTTCTATTAGTCTATATTTCCTCTCTAATGGGCTCAATACTAGAAAAAGTAACAATTTAAACTATAGTATTTGTTTATATGTTTACTAAACAAGATTATGAGCTATTATATACATTTGAAAAATAATGCTTAATATTTATCTTATAAACATTTACTGAAACAATGAGCTAGCTATCCAGTGTGCTGTGGGATAATGCTCTTGTATACTGTAAAGATTTGTTGCTCATATTGGTTTAATAAAATGCTGACTGGTCAGTAGGAAATATAGGAGAATACTGGGAAGCAGAAAAGTAGAGCAGAACAGAGACATCTGCAGACAAAGAGGAAAGAACTGCTCTGAGAAAAGGTACCAAGACACATGGTTAAATAAGATAATAATAATAATGGGTTAGTTTAATAGCATGAATTAGCAAGTAATAAGCTTGAGTCATAGGCCAAACACCTTGTAATTAATATAAGCCTCTCTATGTTTATTTGGGATTGAACAGATGCACGAACCAGCCAGACAAGACCCAGATACTCCTTACTACACCAATATTTTGGCACCATGGCTAGAGAATGAGCAAGAAAAAGTGACACACAAACCAATGCTAAGTGCTATGAAGAAAGTAATAGGTTGATGGCTCAGAGAATAGAAGAGATGACACGCTCATAAAAAGGGCTGCCAGCCAGAAAGGCATATTCTGAGGCAGGCCATCTGAATGAATATTTGAAGAAAAGGATTAAGCATCATCAGGACAAGGAAAAGGGCAATGTGGAGAACAAAGAGCTGCTGCACATTCCTAATCAAGATCATGCTCCAACTGATGATACCAGTGCTGCTCAACAACCGGTAAATGAAGACTGGGGATATGTAAAGTCTGTAGGGCATGTGTGAAATTCAGATTACTTTACTGAGCAAAAAGGCCAACCACAGAGTTTTAAACAAGAGAACAAAAAGATTTGATTTATGTTTTAGATCACTGAAATCTCAGCCTGCAAATTAAAAAACAAAAACAACAACAAAAAAACCTATTAGGAAGCAGTTGTAAAAGACTAGCTAGGAAACCATCTTGGACCAGGGGCAAATGGAAGATGCACTAACTGAGGGGGCAGGAAAGTTAGGAATCACAATAAACAACAGTTTTTAACAAAAAGTCTTTATATTCAGCAAGCAAAATAAAACTCACAACCATATCAAAAATAAATAATATCAAGAACCTAAACTGAAATCTTCTCAGAGGGCTTATCTAGTTGGATACATATTACTCACAGACAAGAATAATATAAAATCTACAGAAGAAAAGCAAATCTCAAACTGGAATTACCTCAATGTTTAAAGAAAAAAGTTGTGCTCTTAGGCATAGTAGCTAATGACTATTACCTCAGCACTCAGAAAGCAGAGGCAGGAGGATGTACATTTGACACTAATCTGGAATACATAGTAACGATCTGTCTAAAAACAAAACCAAACAAACAAACAAACAAAAACCCAAAAACAAATAAAAAACCAAAAGTGTACCCTCTTCACAGAAAGGCAGTCAACATGTGACAAATACATTAAATGCTTACATCTAGAATATTAAGATGATCTAAACATAGATGAAAGAGGGAACAGTAAAGATTTCATCACTTTTTTTGAAGACATAGATAACAAGTTACATAAAAAGACAACACCATTAATTTTGTAAATATTTTGCAAATATGCAAAACTAACAAAATATTACCACCACAACAGCAAGTACCACCAACTGACAAAGTTGTAATCCCAAGTGTTGGTGAAGATGAAGAGCTAGGCTCTCTAGGCTCTTTAGCAAGACTGCAAAACAGCAGAGTTGCTGTGAAAAACAGTGTAGCTCTTATAAAATGAAACACTGAGCATATCATTCACTCAGCATTCTCACTATTAGGTAATCACCCAGAAGAAATTTCAAAATTCAGTTTAAAAAATGCAGATGTAAATATTTCTTGTAGCACTATTCTCAATTATTCAAATTTGAAGATAATCCCTTTGTCCTTTGAGAAGTGAATGAATAGGAAGACTGGCCTGTAGCCAGAAGTTTCTAGCCCTTCCAGCCCCAGATCCAGACCTGCAGTTCCACAGCCACTTGACCCCAAATAATCACAGAAAGGTTTATATTAATTACAAACTGTTTGGGTTATGGCTAAGGGTCATTACTTGCTGGCTTTTACAACTTAACCCATTTCTATTAATCTTTTTGTATTGCCACCTGGTTTGTGGCTTTACTTGTACTTTTACATTTTGTTTCTTGGGCAGCTCAAATGCATCTCTCATGACTCCACCTTCCTTCTCCTTTATCTATGCTTGGAATTCTTGTCTGCCTCTAAGCTACTTTGCCATAGGCCAAGAAGTTTCTTTATTATTCAATGGTAACTTACAGCATGTAGAAAGACATCACATATCACTGGCCTACACTAACAATGAAATATTATTCAGTAGTACATGAAACCTAGCTATTGACAAGGGCAACTACATGGCCAAGTCTCAAAGGTCTTATTTGTTTAAGGAAGAGGCATTCAAAAAAGCATATATAATTAACAAGTCCATTTACAGTACATTCTCTAAAAAGCTCAGTTTGAAAGAAAACAACTTTATTCAAGAGAGGCTGCAAGAGAGGAAGAAACTGTCTACAACAAGGGCAGGAGGCGAGGAGGGGGGCTGAAGATCTTGCTTTGCCTCCTCTGTGATAGTAGCTCTATAGCCATATTCAGCTCTCACATTGCATACAGCTGCACTAAATAGCACTACCTGTAGTTTAAAGTATACCTCACCAAATCTGGCTTAAAAAAAATCAAGCATCAGTAATAGGCATATATTTCGGAATTCTTAATTCCAGGAATCTAAAACTGTATCTACAAACATAACAAGAACATGAATATTCTTATAAGTCATTAATGTTTACAGCCTCGCTTTTGTCTTCTATTTTTCTTTAATAGCCTTCTAAACAATTTTTATTGAAATTAAAATGTGTGGGGCTGAAGAAATGGATCACTTATTAAGAGCACCCATTATTCTTGCTATTCTATTCAGGTTCAATTCCCAGCACCTGCATGGTGGTTCACTATCATTCATATTCCAACTCAAGGGGATCTGATTCTCTTTTCTACCTTCAGTGGGCACCAGATAAAATATACATACATGCATGCAAAATGATCATATACATAAAATTTAAAGAGCCTTAAAAAAAACTTAAAAACCAACATTAAAATGTATTAACGTAGATTTGTGCAATAAATTTGTGTATAAAACCAGAAAACATACAACTACCTAAACCTAAATAAGGTACGCGTAATCTGAAGATTCACTTCAAAACACAGAAAGAAAGATTTTAAAATATTCAAGATGAAAATACTGAACAAAGTGATGTGAAGACATCAGAACAATTACTGAATTAACAAAGAGGAGTATGTAGGAACTGACTTATTCTCACTGTTCATTGAAGCGTTCTATTCTTTTTACAAAGTCTTTGAGGCATCACTGAAGGCCACAAATGCACTTTCAGGTAGACAGAGCCTAAAATTGATTTCTTAGGAGTTCAGAGTATACTGATTAAAAGTCCTTCCAACTTTCCCTAAGTCCTAAGAGTCATGCACAATTAGTAACACTTTAGTTACATGTTTCAGGTAAACATGTCTCCCTTACAGCCCATGTTTACTCTGATCTCTCAACTTTTTGAAGGATACAAAAATCCAAGCTAAGCCCACAAGAAATAAAGCCTCTGAATGGCAGTATTTGATGGTACATTGAGAAATACCACTGAGAAGTCATCAAAGAAAATGGAGTGTTAAAAAAAAATAATAAAGAAGTTCAGAAAAAAATTCTGAAGTTCCAACTTACAAGCTAATGAGCAAACCTGCTTTCTCTGAATAATAGTGAACCCAGTACATGCACAGTTTACCAAGCTCAGCCTGGTAAATCTGGTAGAGCCTGCCTCCCAGTAGAATCCCAGGGCCTCAAACTTCATCAGTTACCTAACCTAGACACATTATACAACTCTGGTGACACTGCTCTCACTTCAAAGTGAGCTATATTTGTGCAGCTGTTGATGCAAAGAGGAAAAGAAAGCTCCTCCTCAAACAAGAAGAATAAAGAAGTAGTTCAGGTTAACAACAATTTGGAAGAGATAAAATGACTGGCTTCTAGAAATTTCTTCCAGAAGAGTTTTCAAATAGAAATTAATTAAATACACACAAGCAACAAATCAAAAATAAGGTCCCTAACCTAGACATTTTATGACTTCTGAAGTGAAAAATAAGCAGAAAATTATTTAAATGTATGAGAGTCTTTGTTATGGGAGAAGGGAAATCACAGCCTCTTAAGAGCCTCAGCAAACTGCAGCACAAAGATTGAATTATGACTACATCACTCAATACTGCAGCTCCTTTCTCCAAGGAAAAAAGGGAGCAGTGAATCAACATAAAGAGGGACTTGATGCAAAACTGCTTTAGTTTTAAGCATCATCACAGCTCTGTGAGCATATAAATAGAACCCTGTAAGTGCAAAAGGCCCGGGGACAGATGCACAGTGACCTTTCCTATAGCATAACCCATAACCAATCTTCTTAAATCATGAGTGGAGACCAAGAAAAATTGGCAACGGTTTCTGCATGCAATAACCAAAAAGTAAAATGCATTATGAACCTGAGGTGTATCTGGCAGTGTTCACCCATATTATGTCATGGAACTGCACTGAGCCTTGGTTTTAAACACAGCAACTCATGCAATACCAGCAAAGACTACCATTAACACTTAAGTTCATAAAAGAAACTACTGTGTGCTACAAATCAGTGTTTTACTGTACAAAGTTTTCTGCTCATAGAAACAATAATGATCTAATTACAGAAAATAAATATTTTATATATTTCCCTATTATTCTTTATAGGAATATCTTTGAATTGGACTGTTAGAATGCTTGATTTTGAAGTTTGCCATTAGAGTTGATGACTTGAGTTCACAAGTAAACCAGAGTGAACTCAGACTTGGAATTAGGACAGACTTCCCAACAGTTTCTGAAAGTCGCCATATGCAGATCATTTTGTTCTAGTATTTATGTGAAGTGGGGTTGTAAGCACTGAGGATTATAAAATCAGAATATTGATCAACTCTGAAAAAAAGCTAATATTTATTTAAAAATAAGCACATTTAACTCAGTAGTATGCAAATTTATTTTTTATCATATTAACTGTCTAAAATATACATATATATAACTCATACACCAAGTAACTGTTTAATAGCAAATTTCTTCAATGATTTATTATCAGCAAATACTTTATTTATATATTTATATATCTAAAGCTTCATTGAAATGTCTTGGATAAAAGGGGTAGCAAATATAAAGATTTAAGAAGTCTTGGTCTTCAAAGCCTTTAAGCTCCAGGCATACACTATTTAATGAAGATAGTAATCAAGTTGAAATAGCAATCACTGAGAAAACAAAAATCTACATTATAGTGCATTTTATAGTTAATTTAATATCACATGCAATAAAAAGCAACAATGATAACAACTAAGAGAAAAACAAGATGACTGGTCATAAGGTTTGCTTAGATTTTAAAAGTAACATGAACTGTAAATGCTGAGCTTGTAAAGACTATTTACACACAGACTAGACATTGAAAATGAAGCCACAATTGTTAACATGTGAACTCAATAACCTCCCTAAAAGATAAAGACCCTTCACAGACTGATGTCTATGAAGTCAAATCCTGAGAATGATAGACATTTTAGTAAAAGAAGGGCTAGCACATAGCTGCTGTGTCCTTTAAACAATCCTAGCCAGGTGTTGGCACATAGGGAAAGGGAATTGAGAAAAGAGTGGTATTCTTAATTCTATGTCTATCATGTGCAACTGAGTGCTAGCCTACTGGGACCCCCTTTAAAGATAAATTTTTACAAAACACCAGAGGAAAGTAAGCCCTCCTAATCTTGTACCCTCGAGCCATGGCACATGTTTTAGCAGCAACATCTAGAAAAAATGTTAAGGAAATGAGATGGGTCTAGGAAAGACAGTTTCCATAGTGTGGGAGAAGCATGTTCAATATAGAATAACAGCAGAACAAACCATCAATACTTTTGATGGTCTGTTATTGAACATAAGAAATGGAAAGCTGCTCTTGGGTATGTACAATGTTTTGACTTTTGTTAAGAAAGAAAACTTTTTCATTTTATTTCAAGGTTTATGTTACTAGTGGTTTTGTAGCCAAAGAGGTATATATTATACAACTCTTATAGAAGAATTACCGACTTTTTTCTACATAAGATTTATTTTCATTTTTAAATATTTATATGTGGAGGATTACGTGTGTTTATAGATGTCTTTGAAGGCCAGAGGCTTGAGATCATCCTGAGCTGTAATGTTAGCTGCCCAATGTGGGTGGTGCTAGAAAGCCAAATTCAGGCCCCCATCAAAAATGGTTCCTGCTCTTAGCTGCACATACTTGTTTTACATACTTAACACATTTATGTCCTTAAGGTTTTTGTCTAATTACTTCTTTTAAAAGAACCATGAGAAATTATCACAATGTTTCATCTTAATGCATTTGAGATTTAAAATGGTAGTTTTGAAATCTATAATGGAAAAGAAGGTACATATTTTCTAAACTGTCATCTATTACGACTCCCCAGAATGTCAATCTGGAATAAATACATGCATACACACACACAAACAGAAAGGCGGGAGGGAGGGAGAAAGGGAAGGTCAGCAGAAAAATAGGCACACACATTTATACCTCCATAAGAGTCAATCAAACAACAGAGACAATAAAACAGTGATAAAGCAGAAAATAGCAACAGTAAATATTGCCTTTTTTAAAAAAATAATTCAAACATATAGGATAGTAAAAGGCAAAGGCATTTAAATCATTTCCTTAGTAATACAAGTAATATTTAAATAGATTTAATAGTGCTGCTCCAAACCAATGAATTATGGGTTTAAAACCTATTAAAATGTAATTTTTTGTTCCTGAGCTCAGAGGAGAGAGATTTAAATCCACTGAATTTTAATATTTCAGCTTGAGCTGCAGGAGGTACAGAAAGTCCAAATGAACTATTCCATCAGCACCATTCAAGCATGAACATTTTAATCAGTTTTCCTTCCTTGGAGTTCTCTAACACAGTTTACGCTGTCATTCTGAAAGCACTTAACACAGAAAGTGTGAAAAACCACCAAGGCTTGTTATTGCCTTCACAATTGATGGCAAATAATTTTGCAGACTTCCTATCATTAAAATGTCACTGCTAAAAATTGAGGTTCAGCGTTTCTAGTACTAAACTGCATTTTCTTGCAACACCATGGTATACCTGTTCATAAAAGTTATTGGGATGAAGTATTTTAATGTTTACATTTATATCATTTTCCCCTTTAAAAGTTAGAACAGAAAAGATAAGAAATTTCTTTAAAAAAATACATTTTCATTTTCATAAACCAAATCTTTTTTCTAATACCCACTCTAACAAACTTTTTCTTAATAGTAGTTTGTTGAGATTCTTATGAGTCTAAGTTAGCCTCCTTTATTAAGCATAACCACATTCACACAGTATGTACTGATTATATAGTGTAATGGATTTAAGAAGCATTTTAAGACAGTCAGATGACTCAATTTAATAATACAGGAAATGAAAACATCATTTCTAATTAGATCATATTACTGATTTAAAACTGCAATTTGTGTGTTGTTCCTACAGTGCAATCTCACAGAGATTCTAATTTAAAAACACAGTGGCTAGTAGAACACATGACAGTATCAAACTAAGTGCACAACATTTCCCCCCAGTCAATTGGGGGTCACTAAAGAAAAGCTTCAATGGAACATAAAATCAAAATAAAAGATTTTTAACTTATTTCAGTATATCCAACACTTTTAAACTGAACATGACCTGTGAAAGTAATAATTATAACAATGTTTCATTCCATTAAACACAACTAGCTTATTGTCAGGAGAACAGTCACCTAGCCAGGTTTCAGGCTCACTTCAGCATTTTGCATTTAAACTGCATGGATCACTGGTTTGGCTCATTTACCAATGAAGGTAGAATAATACTGCAGAGTTAAAAGGTGCTTCATCACATTTCATTACATCTAGAACCCTTCTCTCTTGTCTGGATGGTATGCCTCCATATAAAATAGGTGCAGACGTAGAGATATAAATGAAGACTGCAGTAGTGTAGATGGGTCTTGTACCTCCTAGACAAAATGCTGCCATTCCCTCAGTGCAGAAAACCATTGCCAATTCCATTCTAAAATGTAAGTAAGAAAAATCTAAACCTGACCCATCATCATTCTGGTGCTACCATTTCCTGGAAAGATAAGGCAGCTCAAGGGATAAGGGTTTTTCTTACTAAGGCTTCATGCTGAGGTCAATCTCTAGGTTCACATGGTAAGAGAAAACTGACTCTTACAAGCTGCCTTCTAACCTCCACAATGCATGTCATGGCACATTGTGGCACACTCCAGCGTGCAAATAAATGGGAAGGGGAGTTGTTCACTTATTTTGTTTTATGCTACCATTTCTTAAAACTATAGCCAAGGGGACAGAGAATACTGGGTGCATTTAAAATCCTACAATCATGCATAAATTCTGAAAACTGCAGATACAAGACTATCATGCTTTAAAAAAAAAAAAATCCTCAGGAGCAGAATTCATCAAGTGAGTTTGAAACCAGGTTCCTTCTTTCTCAGTTTGTGGTTACCCAGAATGGCAGTATCTCCTTTTCTATTTCTGTAAAATCTGCTTTCAGAACAGTCAGATTATAAGATTTTTAACTCCATTCTCTGTCCAAATACAAATAGTTTGAAAGTCCATAAGATCTACCAACATCAACACATGCTGCTTTAACATGAAGCTCTACTATATTAGTTTTTTTCAAATAAACTTTTAAACTACAGAATTAAACTGGCTTTAATTTAATATTTAAATGTATATGGACAATATGCCCATTAGTAACAGCTAAAATTTACAAATGGTTTCTCTGAGAAAGGGCAATGTGTTACCCAATATAACAAAGTATGTAAAGATGAAATAATGTAAAGGAGCATTAAAAATATATGTGAAGTGATAAAATTAGGAAAACTTATTTGATTTTTTCCCTGTGGTCATTTTTAGGCAATATCCAAAACAACATAAGTCTGATTTAGCTTAATTTTTCCACTGTTCAGCTGACCACTAGAAACTAAAAAAAGAAAAACAATAAAAATTCACTGTTTTCCTAGAAATAAGAACTAATCAGATATAGGTGGGAATTGTTGCCTGTCTTTTAGCCTCACATGAAATGACCCTATAAGTTTTCCAATCAGATAGTACACTGTACAAAGTAACAACTGTAGGTAGGTTCTATCATGATTGACTTGTAAGAAATAATGTAAACATAAACACACACATACACACACACTATCTTGACATGACTATAACTCATTCACACACAAAAGCAGAACTGCAAAGTACACACAGACTTTTAAAACTTTTTAAACTGAGCTCTCAATTTATGTGTGTGTGTGTGTGTGTGTGTGTGTGTGTGTGTGTGTGTATTATGTTCTTGAAGTAAGAAAGAAAAATTAGTCTCGTTTTCTTTCCACTGGCCAGCACAGTAAATAACAAAGATTATCCTGAGTCTACAAGGCCTTTCTGACTCAGCCTCTCCTTTCGAAAGGGCATTTTTCTTACACTTTTTCATTTATGATGTCTGCTAATTTACTACCTTTTTTTTTTTTTCTGGTAGTCAGAGAGACACAAACTAGACCATCAAATAGCCCATTAAAGAACAAGCTACAATCAGAGTACTGCTACCAACACCAGTGCAGTGATCCCCAGTCCTGATTCCCTTGTTAAGACAGTGTCATAATTGAAGCAGTATCTTCACTTCAGATTGATTATCAGCGACCCTTACTCCTATCTTCACTCAGCAATTTGAATTTTAATGAAAGTAAATGGAATAATTAGCATTTAAAAGTGTATTTGATACACTGAGAGAAAAAAAAAAGAGAAAAGACTTTAGTGAATAATTTATACACAAAGAAAGCATTTGGGAGGGAGCAGAAAGGAATGGAGTTTGTTTTGAATGTGGCAAAGTGTTTCTTGCACTTCTGCACAAACTGCTTAGTCAGTACTGGACTGTTTACAACTGAGAGTTCTCCTCTTTATTATTATTTCTAAGTTTTACTAGCTTTTGCATATGGAGTCAGAGTGAATGCCTAAACCTAGGGATCCAGCTGGTTCTAGGAAAGACCACTGTAAGCTAGTATTTACTAACTGGGCCACTGATTTTTTTTTTTTTTAGCTCATCTACTTTCTCCTACAAATGGACACTATCCTGTAAAAATACCACTCAACGAAATACACTTCTACAAATTGGCACAGGCCACCACTTCCTAAATATAACACCAGTGGCACAGGCACTAAGACCAACAATCAATAAGTGGGATCTCCTGAAGCTGGGAAGCTTCTGCAAAGCCAAGGATACTGTCAATAGGACAAAACGCCAGCCTACAAAATGGGAAAAGATTTTCACCAACCCTACAAGTGACAGAGG